>CAUYON010014858.1:0-21006 GCA_963573935.1 Arctocebus calabarensis | reverse complement strand
GGGGTCTTGGGGTCTTGGTGTGTGCCACACCTTTTGGGGGCAAAACACGATTGTAAGAGGGACTTTACCCAACAAATGCAACCAGTGTAACATGGTTTCTTGTACCCTCAATGAATCCCCAACAATAAAAAAAAAAAAAAGAAAGGCTACTGATTTGTGGACATCAATTTTATATCCTGAGATATTGCTGTATTTTTTGATCACTTCCAGGAGTCTTGTAGTTGAATCTTTGGAATTCTCTAAGTATAAGATCGTATCATCAGCAAAGAGCAAGAGTTTGACCTCCTCTGTCCCCATTTACATACCGTTTATTTCCTTGTCTTGCCTGATTATATTGATTAGAACTTCCAGCACTATGTTGAATAGTAGCAGTGATAGAGGACGGGTTGTCTGGTTCCAGTTCTAAATGGAAACGCTTTCAGTTTTACTCCATTCAGTATAATATTAGCTGTGGATTTGTGGTAGATGGCTTCAATAAGATTAGGAAATGTGCCAACTATGCCTATATTCTTTAGTGTTCTAATTAGAAAAGGATGCTAAATTTTATCAAATGCTTTTTCTGCATCTATTGAGACGGTCCTTTGGTCTTTTCTTTGCTTCTGTTGATGGTGAATTACGTTTATGGACTTGTGTATGTTAAACCAGCCTTGCATCTCTGGGATGAAGCCTACTTGCTTGTAATGAATGATTTCTTTAATGTGTAGCTGTAATCTATTGGCTAGGTTTTATTGAGAATTTTTGCATCTATATTTATCAGTGAAATTGGTCTGAAATCCTCCTTTTTAGTTCAGTCTTTTCCTGGGGTGATGTTTGCTTCATAGAATGTGCTGGGAAAGATTCCTTCCTTCCCAATTTTGTGGAATAATTTCTGCAGTATGGGTATAAGCTCTTCTTTGAAGGTTTGATAGAATGCTAGTGTGAAGCCATCTGGACAAGGGCCTTTGTTTTGTTGGGAGATTTTTTTTATCGATTCTTCTATCTCAGTTCTTGAAATAGGTCTGTTCAAGACATCTATTTCTTCTTGGTTAAGTATAGGAAGAAGGTGTGTTTCCAGGTATTGATCCATTTCTTCCACATTGTCAAATTTCTGGGCATAGAGTTTCTTGTAGTACTAAGAGATGATCTCTTATATCTCTGTGGCATCTGTTGTTATTTCCCCTTTATCATTTCTGATTGAGGTTATTAGAGATTTTATTTTCTGTTTCTAGTTAATCTGGCCAAAGGTTTATTGATTTCATTTCTTTTTTCAAAAAACCAACTTTTTTTTGGCTCGGCGCCTGTAGCTCAAGTGGCTAAGGCACCAGCCACATATACCAGAAGAGGTGGGTTCAAATCCAGCCCGGGCCTGCCAAACAGCAATGACAACTACAATAAAAAAAAAAAAAAATAGCTGAGTGTTGTGGCAGGCACCTATAGTCCCAGCTACTTGGGAGGCTGAGGCAAGAGAATCGCTTAAGCCCAGGAGTTGGAGGTTGCTGTAAGCTGTGATGCCACGGCACTCTACCTAGGACAATAGCTTGAGGCTCTGTCTCAAAAAACAAAACAAAACAAAACAACGAACAAACAAACAATTTTTTGTTTTGTTAATTTTCTGAATAATTATTTTGTTTTCAATTTCATTCATCTCTGATTTAATTTTGGTTATTTCTTTGCTTCTGCTGGGTTTGGGATAAGATTGTTTTTCTTTTTCCAATTCCATAAGATGGTTCATGAGTTTGTTGATGCACTCTCTTTCTGATTTTTGAATGTAAGCATCTAAAGCAATGAATTTCCCTCTTAAGATTGTTTCTCCTGTATCCCACAGGTTTTGATAGCTTGTATTTTCATTGTTGTTATGTTTGAGGAATTTAATGATTTCCTCTTTTATCTCTTCATGAACTCAACTATCATTTAGCATAAGGTTTGTTTAATTTCCAAGTCTTTGTGTGGGGGTGAATGTTTTTGTTCCACCTTTATTGCCTTATGGTCTGAAAAGATACAAGGTATAATTCCTCTTCTTTTAATTTTGGTGAGGCTTGATTTGTATCCTAAGATGTGTTCAATTTTGGAGTATGTGTCATGGCCTAGTGAGAAAATAATGTATATTCTTTGGCTTTGGGATGCTGTGTTCTGTGTATGTCTATTAATCCCATTTTTTCTAGTGTCACATTTAAGTCCTTTGTATCTTTGATAGTTTCTGTTTAGACGATGTGTCTAGTTCTGTCAGAGATGTGTTAAAGTCCTACCTATTACTGTGTTATAGGATATCATATTGCTCAGACCCATCAAAGTCTGTTTCACAAATCTGAGAGCATTTAAGTTGGGTGCATAAATATTTAAAATCAAAATATCTTCTTCTTGTATTATTCTTTTGACCAGTATAAAATGTCAATCTTTGTCTTTTTTAACTTTATTTGCTATAAATCTGCTTGTATCTGAAAATAAGATTGCAACCCCTCCTTTCTACTGATTTCCATTTGCTTAAAATACTGTCTTCCATCCCTTAACCCTGAGTCTTGATTTGTCTTTTAAGACTAGGTGATCCCCTCCAGACAGTATATGGTAATTTGTGCTTTTTTATCCAGTCAGCCAGCCTATGCCTTTTCAGTGCTGAATTCAGGCCATTGACGTTTATTGAGAGAACTGAATAGAGTGTTCTATTCATCTTATTTTATGAAAGTTGATTGTGTAGTTTTATCCTTTATACCAGATGTCCTCAAACATTTTAAACAGGGGGCCAATTCACTATCCCTCAGACTATTGGAGGGCTGGACTATGGTTTAAAAAAAAAAAAAAAACTATGAACAAATTCCTATGCACACTGCACATACCTTAGTTTGAAGTAAAAAACAAAATGGGAACAAATACAATTCACACCAATGCATGTGGCCCGCAGGCCATAGTTTGAGGACCCCTGCTTTACACCATTGTGGAAGCTAAGTTTTGAACTTTAGCTTCTGGGTGTTTACTTTGCTGGTGGTCCATTGTGATGGTCAGTGTTGAGAATAGGTTTAAGTATTTCTTGTATAGCTGGTCTTATTGTGGCAAATTTCCTCAGTGTTTGTATATCCACAAATGATTTGATTTCTCCATCAATTTGGAAACTTAGTTCAGCAGGATACAGAATTCTGGGCTGAAAATTGTTTTGTTTAAGAAAGTCGAAGGTGTATGACCATGCTCTTCTGGCTTGGAAAGTTTCATTTGAAAAGTCTGCTGTCATCCTAATGGCTCTGCCTCTGTAGATCACTTGGCACTTACCCCTGGATGCTTGCAGAATTTTTCTTTCATCTTGGCTTTGGACAGGTTCATTACAATGTGTCTTAGAGAGGCTCTGTTTGAGTTGAGATGACCTGATATCGATCTGATATCAGGTTTGATATCGATCTGAAAGGGGAATGTCAGGGTCTTTAGTAAAACTTGGTAAGTTTTCATTTATGATAGTATTTAATAGGACTTCCATCTCTTTGGGACAATCTTCTTCCCCTTCATGAATCCCTATTATTTGTATGTTTGAATGCTTTATGGAGTCTTATAGTTCTCTAAGTGACTGTTCTGCTTTATTTCTCTTCTTTTCTGCCTCTTTGACTAGGTGGGGTTAATTCAAAAACTTTATCCTCTATCTCTTAGGTCCTATCTTCTCCGTGATCTAACCTATTTTTGATACTTTCTATTACATATTTACATTCCCTGATTTTCTCCTTCATTTCCTTAAGTGCCACCACATCCTTTCTATAGTCTATATATCTCCTTTATGACTTTTGTTCTGTCTTTCCATTTCTTCATCCATTCCTTTTATTGTCTTTATCATCCATATTTTAAATTCTCTTTCTGTCACATCCATTAATTCTTTATAGGTGGACTCTTCTGCAGTAGCTGCCTCATGGTCCCTTGGAGGAGTTGCTCTGTTTTGGTTTTCCACATTGCTCAATTTTTTCTTTTGGTTCCTCCTCATGTGTTCTTTCTTCTTGTTCGCCTCCTTATCCTCCTTTTTCCTTCTCACTTCCTCATTTGCTTCAAATTACCTTGTCTCAGAGTTTAGGTCTTGAAGTGACCTCAGCCTAAGCAAAGCTAGACTCTTCCTTGTGGCCAAAAATACAGAACTCTTCACTCTTGATTACAATATGTTGCAATATGTCCAGGACACCAGGTGGCACTGTGTTTTGGGGGGGAGATAAAGAGCACAGCCAGGAACCTCTATGGTCCTTATTCCAAACTTAGTTGCCTTTGGTGATCTCCTGATTGTTTCTCCAGCGTTCAGACCTTGCCAGGTTGGGATCTTAAAGCTCACAAGAATCTTCACAGTGCCCTCTGACTCCAGTTTCCATGGAGTGCGAGAGTCTCTCAGCCTGTCCCAAGATGGGAGTTCTGATCCCAGCAGGTGAAATTAAGACTGCCATGCTTTAGGTCTCTGCTAAGACCTTCTCACGACTTTCCCACAATGGCAGTCCCCTGGCCCCTGAGACCTTCTGAGTATAGCTGCCTCTCTAGCTTCCAAACCTATGGCAAGTCCACTCCAACCAGCATTCAAATCTGGTTGCTGTATACTGTTCAAGTTCATATACTCTTCCAAGCTTTCAACTCAACACACAGCTTCCCCCAACAACTGAAAACTCTGCAAAGGCTTCTACCAATCCTGGACCTCCATGGAGGACCAGCTGATCTTAGTGGGGCACAATCACTTGCCTAATTCATCAGATTTCCACTGCTCTGGATTACACAATGAATACAACTGACTGCCTCTTTGCTGTGCTCCCCAAGCTACAACTCTGGGTAAAGTTAACATGCGAGGTATGACTGGGTTCTCTCTTTTACCCCAGATGTTCTAGAAGAGCTCAGCTGAACAATACTTCTGGTCTGACATCTTGCTCCACACCCTCTGCTTTCACAAATTTTGATGTTTGGGATTCATGTTCCAACATGATTTTTCAAAACTAATTCTGCCAAAGCCAAGCAAAAGAGGCCAATTGTAAGAGCACCCCAAGTGTTTTCCAAGAAACTGAAAAAACAGTAAATAATTGAAACGACTATTAACAAAATGTTGTACATGTAATTCTTCACAAGAAGACATATTATTTGGGGAAAATATGAACCTGAAAGTTTGCAAATACAAAGCAAAATGCTTTTGAGAACCATATGCACTTTTAAATACTTAGAGAGGGATAAAAACACATTGTACTTATTTCACAATGTGAAAATTGTGAAGATTGGGAGGGCAAGATGTGGGAGGAAGATTGATAATAACTGATACATGGACAAGGACAAGGTCCAAAAGGCTACAGAACAACTGAATTCAGAATCACTTCTGAGTCAGAGCTGTGGTTAAAAATGTTTCTCCTTTCCTTTATTTCCCGCTGAAATAAACCCATGGAACATCAAGCCATAACAGGTCCCAGATGTAGCCCCTATTCACCTGATATGAATTAAGTTTCATTGTTAACAACTAATGCATTCATTCAGGCCAAATAAATAAGCCAAATACATGTATAAAGCCGATACCAAGTTTTGTAACATATTTCATAGTTAAGCCAAAATTTGTGGTCTGGAAACTTAGAATAAATAAATAGTAGTGTCAAATTCTTAGTCAGACTCAAATTTTCCCAGAAAGAAACTTTCAGACCAAAACTTCTGCAAAAAAGAAAAAAGATTTATTAGTTAAATTATAAAACTACATGATCTTAAAAATATCACATCAACTTTTTCATAATAAATTTCAATATATAAAGTCAGCTTGACTATTAAGCAGCATTTTGAGAGGCATGAAAGTCTTATTGGCTAATGTTTATAATTATGGACACTTTGAGCACCATGCTTACTTAGAACATATAAAATTGATGATCCTTTGGCTCAAAGCATGTACATTCTGCTATTTGGAGTCTTCCCCTCAACCTTTTTTTATCTCATGGCATACTTGAATCTTTAGCTAAACTTCCATGGCATACTTAAGTTATGTTGATCAAAAAGAAGAGTAAAAAAAATGTATGCTTGCTGTGCTTTGAACTTCTGTCAAAAATAATTTAATTAATGATCTATACAGTTTTTCATAGTACACCTAAGGTCCTCTCATGGCACACCACTTGAAAAATCGCTGCTTAAGGTATACTAGGGTCTCTCATGTGAGAAACAAAGAGAGGGACCCAAATTAGAGAAGTAAAGTTTTTTATATTAGCTCCTTGTCCTGTCAAGGCGTGCTCACTTTGCTTCAAATGTGGGAAATTCTGGTTTTATTTTTCCTTATTTTTCTGAGTAAATATTTCCAAATTTTGTAGATCTTGATATTCCAAATACCATCTTTTGTTAAGGTACCTTATTTTATATAAATGTTTCATCATTTATTTTTACTATTAAAGAACATATAACTTAAACAATTAGCAAATAGGCTTAAAGTTTCAAAATTCTCTGAACTCATATTCATTACCTTTCTAGCAAATTAAGGGCTTTTCGAATTGAATCAATTTTTCTTTTTGTTTTTCTTTTTCTTTTCTTTCTTTTTTTTTTTTTTTTTTTTTGAGACAGAGCCTCAATCTGTCACCCTGGGTAGAGTGATATGGTATCACAGCTCACAGCAACCTCCAACTTCTGGGCTTAAGCGATTCCCTTGCCTCAGCCTCCCATGTAGCTGGGACTACAGGCTGCCCAACCCAACACCCGGCTATTTTTTGTTTGTAGTTGTCATTGTTGTTTGGCAGGCCCAGGCTGGGTTTGAACCCACCAGCTCTGGTGTATATGGTTGGCGCTTTAGCCATGTGAGCTACAGGTGCCGAGCCAGTATTTTTCTTTTTTTTTTTTAAAAATAAAGGTGTCTAATTTTCTTTATGCTAGAAAGTAAACATTAAAGTAAACATTCCTTGTACGTAAGATTACCCTGTTGTTATGACTTTTACATTTCTTTACAGCTAAAAATGTTATTTTTGTTTTATTTTCTCAATAAACATGTAAATTTAATTAGAGAAAAATAGAAGAACATTGTACTAATATTATCTTAACCTTTTGCTATTAAATCATTTAAGCTGTTTATTCAAATTTATGAGACCATGTTTTAAATGCAAAAAGGAGATTCTAGCTTTTTATCAAACTACTTCTCAGAGTTCTGCTTTGTAACTATTCAAAGATTTATGATAAATTTTCTGAACTATACACATATTGAAAAATCACGGGATTATCAAAAGTAGCATCTTACATGGCTTAACTTTCACTTCTACCTAATTCATTCTCATAAATTATTCTTTTGAAAAATGCAAAAGACAGAAAAATGAAGTTAGATTCTTAGAATCCAAGCGGTGTTAGTACCTACATGATCACATTTCACTAGGCTGTAACTAATGAAGAAAATTCCTCAACCAAGAGATTATATTGTCTACATTATATCAAATACACAATTTGACTTCTTGCACTGAGTATGCTTAATTGGCAGTTGTTTTGGAAATTTATAGGTGCAGCCATATTGTTTTAACAATCAAGCAATGCTTCCGATCATTTGTTCTATATGGAGCTTTAAACTTACCATTTTCCTTCTCGCCTTAGAAATTTTAACAGAAACAAAAATAAACATCATTCCATTCCACCATTGCAATGTTGCTTATCTGCCGTATTTGAAGTTGTTTTCTCGTTTTCTTCTCTCAGCAAAAAAAGTTATAATTCTTTGTTATTTCTTTCTCCTTAGCCTCTTAGGAATGTTAAAGTTCTCCAAGACTCAGTTTCCTCATCTGTACAGTGAAAATAATTATGCGTGGCTCTTAGACTTGTTATGAAGATTAAAGATGACTATAAGTAACTGCATAGTAGATTCTATGACACAGTCTGCTCTCAGTAAGCGCTAATTTCCTCCTGTTTGATAAGTAATGGAATTATTATTGATTGACTTACATCAAAAGCCAGATTACTCACTATCTTAAATTAACATCTTTCCATCAATTCTACTGAGTCATAAACCAGTGTGTCAGCAGGTACTAATCTTTCTGCTGGATTGAGTCATCAAAAAGGACTAGCCTCCACAAATAATTTTAAATCATAGACTGAACACTGCCAATGTTCAGAAAATACAATTCTCCCAAAAAAGAAAAGAAGATTCTTTGCTACCTTACTAAAAATTATCAATACAAAATTTTCCATTATTTCCCCTATAACTTCATGAAGCAATAGCAGAAGAACAAGATATGTGAATTTTCCAACACATTTATATAGCTATCTGAAAGTGTCAAAAGATATTGAAGATCTTATTCACATTTTGTTACTATGAAACGAAGGAGGGAACTGTCCCCAGATGGTAACAGCATAACACTTAATCAGCACCAGGTATTGTGCTTAAGTAATTGACATGGATTGTCTCATTCAATTGTCATAACTCTATTAGAGTATGCATTTTTTATTTTTATTTTATCTCATTTTACAACTTGGTCATGAATAGAGTAAGCATCATGGTCAAGGTTACATAGTCAGTGAGTATTGGGGATGAAAATCAAAAGCAAGGGATCTACATGATACCTTTAATGTTCATAATCTTTAAGGGTAAAGATAAGAAAAAAAAAGATATATGAAATTTTGGTTAGACAAGATGAATAAGTTTAAGTGATCCATTGTACAACATAGAAGCTTTAATTAATAATAATGTATTATATACTCAAAAATTGGTAAAGGAGTAGATTTTAAGCGTTCTCACCGCAAACAAATGACAAGTATGGGAAGTGACACATATGTTAATTAGCCTGATTTAGCCATCCCACAATGTAGGTATATATCTGAACACCACATTGTATGCAATATACATGTATATACATTTTTGTTGATTAAAAATAAATTTAAAAATCTAATTCTAAATAATTAAAACATTTATCGAGACAAGGTGTTCTCGATTTTTTTTTTTTTTTTGGGCCTGAGAAAGTCTTTACATTCTTCAAAATTATTGAACAATTCAAAGAGTTTTTGTCTATTTGGTGATCTCTAACAATATTTAACATATTAGAAATTAAAACTGAGAAAATTTAAAAATATTTAACAATTAATTTTAAAATTGCAATAAAGCCCCTTTCTATGTTAACATAACTAATATAGTTTTTGAAAAATAACTATAGTTATTTCATTAAAAAATGGCATTACTTACACTGTTTTTATACTAGAAGATTTATTTATTTACAGTTGTCTAAAGCCCATTTCACAATGTAACAAATAAGCCTCCGACTTAAATATACAAGGTGGACATAAAGTTCATGTGCAACTGAAAATGGTTTAACATACAGAAGATGTAAAGTCTCCATCTTTTTTTTTTATTGTTTGGGATTTATTGAGGGTACAAAGAATTAGGTTACTGATTGCATTTGTTAGGTAAAGCCCACCTTATAATTGTGTCCCACCCCCAACAGGTGTGCCACATACCATAACTCCCCCATCCCCCTTCCCCTTTCCCCAATACCTCACCCACATCCCCCACCTTGTATTAGCTCATCTACTGCCTTCATACTAGAATTGAATACATGGCATTCTTGCTTCTCCATTCTTGTGATGCTTTACTAAGAAGAATGTTTTCTACCTCGATACAGGTTAACACAAAAGATGTAATGTCTCTATCTCTTTTAATGGCTGAATAGTATTCCATGGTGTACAGATACCTTAGCTTGTTAATCCATTCCTGGGTTGGTGGGCATTTAGATGGTTTCCACATTTTGGCAATTGTAAATTGAGCTGCAATAAAGTCTAGTGCAAATTTCCTTCTAATAAAAGGATTTTTTTTCTTTTGGGTAGATGCCTAGTAATGGGATTGCAGGATCAAATGGGAGGTCTAATTTGAGTTCTTTGAGGATTCTCTATACTTCCTTCCCAAAAGGCTGTATTAGTTTTGTAGTTCCACAATCAGTATAAAAGTGTTTCCTTCTCTCCACAACCATGCCAGCATCTGCAGCTTTGAGACTTTGTGATGTGAGCTATTTTCACTAAGGTTAGGTGATATCTCAGGATGGTTTTGATTTGCATTTCTCTGATGATCAGACACGATGGGCATTTTTCATATGTTTGCTACCCATTCATCTGTCTTCATCAGAGAAGGTTCTGTTCATATCTCTTGCCCAGAGATAGATGGGACATTGCTTACATTTTTTCAAAACTTTTTAGTCAGTGGCTTAATAGAAGACACCCATATGTTCATATCTACTTTGCAATCCACCTAGTGAGATGTGTTATTTTGAAGGATATCAAAAAAACTGGCCTCATACAAATGTGTAGTTGGAAAAGAGAGAAGTATTTAAATAGATGTTTAGGTAATTTTTTGAAACTATAAACCCAAATTTGGCAAACTTGGTATTTAAAGGTTAGTTTCAATATGGAATTTTGACAATATCAATGAAATTTGTGTACATTGTTAAATTAAATTCCACTTCTTTATTTAGCACTTTGAGTGGATCTTTTATACACCCGTGATTTTGAAGTATCATGTGTTACTCATTTGGAAAATGTCAGTTAGCTTCAAATATTCCAAATGTTGATGCATTTATTATGTGATATTTAAAAATCAGACTACATTGCTACTAGTTTTATCGCAGTCTGCTTGCAACTCAAGTAATTGCACCATTGCTTTTCTTGAAATAGCTGTCTTACTTTATATACAGAAGTGTTTTATGTGTATTTCCCTTTTGTTGCAGTTTACATGTGTAAGTTACAGTATACTTACATAACTAAAAGAGGACAACCGGAATGTTCCTAACACAAAAAAATGACACAATGCTTGAGGTGATAGTGATAGGTGATTAACCTCAGTTATCCTGATTTGATTAGTACACATTGTATGCCTGTGTCAAAATGTCACATGAACCCTCTAACTACGTACAACTATTTTGTAACCATATGATTAAAAATAAAAATAACATGTGTTCAAGAGTCAAGATAGAATAAATCAAAGGGTTTTACTGTTTTATCAAGAACATTCTAAAGTAAAACTGTATTTATTAATTGAGTATAAGTGTGTGAAAGTAAAGAATACAATGACTAATAAAAAAATAAATATATAAATAAGTTACATAACCATGAATTAGACAAAAAAAAAAAAAGAATACAATGACTACTAGTAGAGTTGGTGCCACAGCCATAAGTCACCAGTGGTTTTACCCATTGTTGCTGGTGCAGAATCAATGCAAAACGCCAACCTAGAAAAATAGCAAGTTACATATTAGTATTCAAATAAAAATAAATTTGACTTTCAGATCAGAATCCCTGAAAGGGTGTCAGGGGTCTGTAGAGCATTCTTTCATAAGCACTGATTTAAGGTTTTCCTGTCAATCTAATATTTCCTAGGTAATTCTAGAAGAGAATTTAAAATTTGATAGAAAGTTTCATGTAAAAAAAAAATTTATTCCTTTGATTCTCTTATTGTACTGTAAAAGTTAAGTAAAACTTGGTCTATTATGCTATAAAATTCTGTTCCTTTTTAATCACTTGTCTAGATTATTATGGTTCCATGTCTATGCTTTCAAGTTACTGTACTGTTTTCAAATGATTTTTGAGCAGTATGTCAGGTACAGAGAATAAATAATTAAGATCTTCACTGTCTGTATATTATTTACTGTGTATAAACTGCTCATCAGGTAAAACCATTCAGGTCACCAGGGCATCCTTCACTCATCAACCTCTACATTAATTTACTGATTTCTCTGTGCCTCCCAAAGTGAGAACTCTATATTCAGATCCATTGTTTGTATATCTTAATTATGAATATATTATGATGCAATTAAAGGTACACAGATTGTGCGTATTAGTTTTCTTCCATAACTAATTCAAAAATGAAGTAACGTATATTGTTTTGAAGTCAACTGTCACAGATAAATGGTAGATGCTGGCCCAAACTGAGCCTGAAGTGAGTTCCTTTAGTCCCGAGACGTTGTTAATTGTTTAATTCTGAAAATATCTCTTTAAAATAAATTTTGAAATTTATCCTAACTAATCCTTTATGAGTAAATTTTAAAAACCTAATCGTATGATTTCATAAATCCCTGGTATCTAACAAATTACAAGTTTCAGTCCATTATCCAAATCAGTTCATAAATATTCTTCAACAAGAGGCGTTGGTCCTTAGCAAGACTCCTTGTGGTCTGTGAACCCTTTATTTAGACTTAGTTTAGATTTTTAATATGTCACAATTTTATTTTGTTACTTTCTTTAGTTTTCTTGTTGTCATCTAATAGTAAGAGGTAATAGAGGACTTTCACCGAATTTTAAATGACTTTTATTTTGAGTAAAAATAAAACTGAAATATTGAAGACAGGAGTGGTGTAGGTGGGGTAGAGTCAAGGGGGATTCTTCTCCTTGAGCTGTTTGGCACCACCTGCCCTTTCCCCCGAGACTCTCTGCCCTGGTATACCAAACTCTCTCCGCCCTCTTTGTCTTCCCCTTTAAATGCTGCTCCTGCTTCCAGGACCTCCTCAACTGAGATCCAGGTTTCAGCCTCCTCCCTCCTGTGTATTTACCATCCAGGAGCATTTCTGGTGTTTCTTCAGCATTTTTCTCTAGCTCATTACCATAGAGCTCACAGTTCTTTTTTTTTTTTTTGCTTTTTTTTTTTTTCAGACACTGGCTCTAGGTGGATGACCATACTTGGCTTCAGGAACCTTGAATTGCTTATAGCTTCTTTGTGCATGCTGTATTGTTCATTGTCTTTCTTTTTTTTTTAATTTATTTTATTTTATTTTTAAATCATAGCTGGGTACATTAGTGCACTCAAGGGGTACAATGTGCTGGTTTCATATACAATGTGAAGAGCTCACAGTTCTTAATACACACCCACAGAAATCATTATGATCAAATATAAACCATCAGAAAAAAATTAAAGTCACTTCATTAGACAAATGGTTTTCACAAATGGTTCACTACATGTTATGATTCTCTAAATCAACACAAAATTAAAGATAGAAACAATGGAAATTTTTTTTTAAGTTTCCTAAGGAAATAATAACTTGTTTTATCTTTTAAGCAAGCACTAAATCATTTTGTGCATTGGGGGTTATTTTTGCAAAAGACAGGCTATGGACTAACCAATATTCATAATACAGAAGAAAAGAAACAGTGTCTGCTTTGCTTTCTCAAAACACCTGTGGAATAATGCAAGTCTGCCAGGTTTGGAGAAAAAAAGTAAAATTGCAACTCATCTCAGTCTAGTTCTGTGTGTTTGAGAGCCACAAAGAAGTATGTACTCACATCAGAGCAAGAATTTAAAACATCTGTATCAGGGCAGGCACCAGTGGCTCACACCTATAATCCTAGCACTCTGGGAGGCCAAGGTGGGTGGATTGAGTGGACTGCTTGAGCTGGAGTTTCAGACCAGCCTAAGCAGGAGCAAGACCCCATCTCCACATTAAAAAATAGAAAAACTAGCAGGGTAAGGTGGAGGGTGCCTATGGTCCTAGCTACTCAGGAGGCCAAGGCAGGAGGATCACTCAAGTTTGAGGTTGCTGTGAGCTATGACGCCAGGGAACTCTACCGAGGGTGACAGAGAGAGACTCTGTTCCCCCCCCCAAAAAAACCATATCTGTTGAAATTTGGACCTCCATAAGGCTGCCATAAGTAGGACTTCATAAGGGTCCCACACTTTCTCAAGTGTGATTAGATTTCAAACAGAAATAAGAATTATAAATATTCAAAAAAGACACAGTTTCCATTTTTGTAGATGTTATAATTAGAAACTTAGGCCAGAAAAATGAAATTCAATATACCTTAAATATAGAAAATCAGCAGCCCACCTGTATGCTAGCGACAACTAGTTGCAAAATACAAGTTTTAAAGCGTCCTATTTGTGAAAGAAATAAAAAAGTATACTTTTAAATCTCTAAATAGTCCTTTAAAAACCTTCACAAGAAAAGTATATAATTTACATGAGGAAAGCTAAAAAATATCATTAAAAGATAAATTTAACACCTCTAACAAATTTACAGATACAGATACATTATATTCCTGATGAGGGAAACTAGGCACTATTATATAAAGACACTAAATTGGTTTTGCCAATTAATATATACATGTAATGTTATTGCAATAAATATCTTAAACAAATTGGGGTGAATATGTTTAAATGCAATGGAGGACTAAATAAGGGAAAATGCAAAGAAACTTTCTGAAAAGAAATGTACTCAAGGGAAACTAACTGTGCCAGTTTTTTAAACATACTTAAACTATAATAATTAAAAGGAAAATGACCAAATAATAAAGTATATATTATGAATACAATTTAACATAAGATAAATAATGTATAAAGTAATTACTCATTGAGGAAAGGAAAGGGTTATTCAGCAAACAGGCATAGAAAATAAGGATTTGGAAAGATTGTTAATTTAGGCAGTCTCTACGTGCACAAAAATATATGAAGAAAAACTACCGTAGGAACTCTGAAACTTTGCAAAGGCAAATTTCTAAGTATTGCTTACCTGTGTAGCGTGTTCGATAGATTTTAATTCCTAGTTGTTTAGGCAAGGTATGCGTCTTTGTATTCTTCACACTAACTAACACTGAGCATTTTGTTCTGTGAGTATGCAATGCACTTTTTTGATAGCTAGTTAGTTGATAGAATCATTCATTCATTCATTGAAATGTTCATTATTGAAACATATTTGACCATAATCACTTTTTAAAGGTACAGTTTTTTTCTACAACACATTTTGACCCATCTTTTTATCTGTAATAAAGTTGTTATCTGTTTTGCTTGGGCCATATATTATTGTACAGGTAGCAACAACTCAAAATAGAAACAATGTTGTGCCTTTAGCTTTCAAATCATAGCATGATTTCCATGAATGGGGCAGTTAGATAACACAGGATTTAAGATAATGGAAACCCAAAGAACAGAGCTTTTCAAGGACTTTCTTCATGCTGTAATTCAAACACACTAGTTTGAACTTCATTTTCCCAGTGTATTGATTTTGGTCATGGATAATTTGTGATTAAGCATGCCATACTGGAACTGGTCTCATTTCAGGATGAGAGTAAGATTTATATGAGAATAGCAAGATGATGGTCAAAATAATCTTTCAAAAGTCAGGAGATAACCTTATCTTAAGAGAAAAATTCTGTCCAGTGACCACGTGTTCTAAAATAAGGGTCTTGCGCCTGACCGCACTTTTCTATCAAGGAAATTGTAAAAACACGGTAAAATAGAAGCTATTACTTAAGTTCAAAGAAAATTGAAGGTATTTTATTTAAATGTTGTTCTTTCTCCCAATCTGGTATTTGTTGCTGATTTTTTTACATGATATAATTTCATGGCATTTTGTACCTAAAAGAAATCTTAATATGATTTGTAGTATTGACCTGAAAGTTCAGAGGCAACATTAGTCAAATAGTGAGCAATGTCTGAGTAAAATTTATTATTTATGACAAAACTGTCCCTATTACTTCTAGATGTCAGTCAATTGTGCTAAAAGTGTCCTCTCGCAAGCTTTATAGACTGTGTTTATTTTTCATGTCTGTTCCCTGTTCTTTGAGAAAACGTAAGTCTATGTAACCATCATTTCTTTTCTATTTCAGTAAAAACTCCATTTCTTTCTACCTTTTTCTAGATGATTACATAAGATTCTTTCCATTTTCATGAACCTGTGACTGTTTAGTAAAGCTGAATCTAATATAATTCCTTATGGATGCTCATATAATACTTTGAATTTCCAGAAGTATTGGTGGGAAAAGAACTGATGTATGTACTACCCGCTGCAACCCTCCAGCCTCAGTCTCCCAAAGTTCTGGGATTACAGGTATGAGCCATGGCGCCAGCTTGTACTTTTATAAATAGCCTACTGGAGTCCTCCACAACCATTTCAGGGTTTCAGCCAACTTAAATTATCACTCACGAAGATCTTTCCAGGCTTTAGTCATTTGCCTGGCTTCTGGTTCTTATATTTTTTCCCCCTGAAAGCAGCACTGAAGTGATTAAGTATCATTTAATCTGGATATATTTGTGTGAAATGAATTTTTTTAAATGTGCCCATATTATAATTTGAAGATAATGCAAGGAATGAATAACCCTTTTAAAATAAATATTGATGGTTTATTTCTTTTGTGTAATCCAAAAAAAAATTAAAAAGGAACAAAGGGTTGGTTTGCAGGAAAGGACTTATTTTTCTGTGCAAAAATTTCATACACAATTTTAAAAAATGTAGAATCAAGAAGTAGCACTATGAATTACTAACATTCTCCTGACACACGGTCCCCTACTAGGACAAAGTGTTTTACCTCTACTTTCATTCTGCAAAATGGGAATGACTCTAGCCATGTGGCATTAAGACTTCTCAAAGCTGACACTATTGACCGTTCTAAAGAATTGCAGAATCAGTCAGGATTTATAGGCTAATACATGAATTAACTTTATATGGGTTATGATTTTCTTTGCTGAGATACAGGGCATCAAATAACCTTGGATCAGAGATACATAGGATGGCATTAGACACCAAAAGACAAAGTAAGGATAAATCAGGGCCATTTTCATAGTACTAAGCATCTATGTCTAAAAATAATCTCTAAATCCTGACAATCCACCTGGGCAATATCTCCAGTTAAAAGTCTGCCTGGTGTGCTTTTTTGATATGGGACCTATAAGATACACGTGAAATACATCCATTCAATGATAATTTTAAAAGATAAAAAGCATCATGTAAGTATGAAAAATATGAGAGCTGGGCTCAGTGATGCATGCCTGTAGTCCCAGCTACTTGGAAAGCTAAGGTGAGAGGGCTGTTGAGCCTTGGAGTTTGAGGCCAGTGGGTAGTGTTGTGAGATAATATCTCTAATATAAAAAACAAACAAAAATACGTAATGAAAAAAGAATAGTTTGGGCTTTAAAGGTTTGAGAGACCAAAACTTATCTCAATACAAGATAGTTTAAAATACCTGTGCCATTCAGTAAGGAACTTTCCTAAGAAAACTATGGAAGCAATAAGCTAGAAATACATGTTGATAATCATTGTACTCGCTCAGAACGAGCAGGGTGCTGCGAATACAATGGCAACAACGTGTCACCTAATTCCATAAAGTCATGTGATGGGGATCTTTGACGTCCGTCATAATCTAAAGCAGTAAGAATGAGTCCATGAAAGGTTCTAATAAGTAGGTGTTACGAAGAATATTTTAAAAGTGAAAATTCACCAAATGCTTAAAATATTCCTTGCAACACAAATAGTTTATTCCCATTTGACAGATGAGAAACTGAGTCTCAAGAAGGCTAAATGACTTTGTTAAACTTCAAAGCCAGGATATACTGAAGATTTGTTCTTCTGGTTATGTTTGATATATTCCAGGAACTGTAGAGAAATATAGAAATAGATAAGACTCTTTCCCTTTCATCACATAATTTTCAATTTGGTATATAGATGGTATATATAAGCATGTATAAAATGTAATTAAGCTATAATTTTTAAAAGGGGGTAGGTGCAGTAGCTCATGCATGTAATCCCAGCACTTTGGGAGGCCGAGGTGGGAGGATCACATAAGCCTGGAGTTTAAGACTAGCCTGGGTAATGTGATGAGACTCTGTCCCTACAAAAAATTTCAAAACTCATCTGGGCTTGGTGGTGTGTACCTGTAGTCCCAGCTACCTGGGAGGCTCAAGCCAGAGGATTGCTGGAGCCCAGGAATTTGGAACTATGATCATGCCACAGCACTCTAGCCTGGATGACAGAGCAAGACCTTGTTTAAAAAAAACAAAAACAAAAACTATGATAAAGAAGAAAGGGAAGAAGAAATGCAAAACTCAAAAGAATGGTTACTCTTCTCAGAGAGATATGGTAGAGAAGAACACTTTGCTTCTAAAGTAGAATGGAGGTGGGTTCTTGTTTTCTTACTCTTTGCGATATATATATAATATATACATTATAAATATAAAACCATAGAACATATTTTTATTTTCTACATATGCTCTTGTATGTATAAAATAGGGAACTTTGTGTGTTAATGTAATGTAATTACAAATAGATAAACTGTATGTGATTCATAAATACCCACTAGTGGAAAAGCCAAGAATATAATTTACATATTAATCAGATGCAAAGCAATTTTCATATCCATATATAACTGATAGGCTCAATGTCAGAATAAGCCATTTGATAACTGGCTAAAAACTAATAAATGCTTACAGGCGATTAAGTACTTTAACGTCAAACCACTTTAAGGGGTATTATATATTTGTGCCAGCTGTTAGTGCCACAAGAAAAGAGTATGAGAAAACGATGTCTGATATCGTACTGTGATCACTTCCTTAATAATTCAGGATATTTATTAGCCACATCATAAATCCACATGCTCCCTACAGCACATATCACAGAGCCCAGCACAGGAGATGTATAAACGTGGGCTTCACTCAAAGGAACAACCATTAACTGAACGCTCAACACGGTCTATCGTTCTTGTACGTAACTTTTAAGGAAAGTGAGCTTTTCCCACTTCCAACGTGCACAAACTATAGCTCAGAGAAATTCAAGATTTTTGCCCAAAGTCACAAAAGCTGCACATGGCAAACGCAGCATTAGAATCCAGGTCTGTTCATCTCCCAAGCATTTTTTCCCCCAACCATACAACCATCTAATGCAGAGAAGACTAAGCCTCACGACCGCCCTTTGAACTACGTTCTATTGTCATCCTAAATTTACAGATAAGGAAACCGAGCCAGGGAGATTTACCAGCTTGTCCGTAGTCACACACTTGACAGAGACAATGGTCCAGATGCCCTGTCCTCAGATCGGGGTTGGTGGCGACTGCTGTGGCAGAATAGAAAGATGCTTCCCGTACGGAAAGTTTTCTAAGGCCAACCGAAAACAGAAGCCTCACTAAATGGGAGACCTCACTCTCTGGATCTGAGCGGTCTAAGCTCATGAGCTCATGATTCTCTTGAGAGTGAAAAGAATCTCCCCATGTCTCCCCGAAGAACAAAATCCCCCGAGATATACGCGCACACTTAACACTTCAGGAGTTCAGGACCCACGAAAGTGTGGTGAGAGGAGAATCCCCCAAAAGCAATCTCCACTCCTCTTACTCCTCCTTATAAGCAGGCTTCTGGCATCAAAGTTTATTGTTCAAAGCATCCTTATAATAGAAATATTACTGTACATATTTTCACCAGAAAGAAGCATGTCAGGGAAGTTTGTCATGATAGGTGTTTACCATAAGTTTGACATGCATTATTGCTAGATCATTCTACTCTCCCTCCATAATTTTTCTATGCAATTTATTTACATGCATATTTAAATGGTGTGCCACTTAATTGAAATTATAGTGTGTTCAAGCCAGATTTGACACTGACTGGCAGTTGCTGTTAGGGAATACTTGAAACCTGTGAATGGGTCATTTTCCGAATAGTGCAGATCTAACTCTGTTCATCCGGCAGAATATTCTAGGAAATCAAATAGCCAAAGATGCCAATACAAGAGCCTCTTCGTCTCAGGCAGGATTACACCTTTCTTACCCTTACAGCCCACAACCTCAAAACCATGTACAACATAACAGATAATACCGTTATAATATCTTCTTCATCTTCTCGGAGACTCTGCCTACAAATCCAAGGGTCTTGAAAATAACTTTTTAAAAAGTGATCCAATCCTTAGAAGACATTTTAAAATGTAGATATTTATATTCTCTATAAAAATAAATCAGTATTTGATTCAGTTTTCTAGTATTTTTCATCCAAATATTTATTATTAGAAAAGCATAACCCATGTTTTCCTAAAGGATTTGAAGCCAGGCTATTCCAGATGGAAGATGCTTGGTAAGGCAGTGGCCCAAGCATTTTCAAAGAACCAACAAAAACACCAAATAGCCTCAGGTTTCATTTTCAAATTTAGGAAGGATAAAACTTTATAAAAAGCACTGGACAATTTATCATCCCTTCCCTCCCTTCATGCCTCTTACTCTCCATATCTGCTCTGTGTCTTGAGCACATCATTGACCTCTCAGTCAGTCAGTCTTCTCCTCTGTAAAACAGGATGATGCGAATGCCCCTCTCTTTTCATTGTTGGGTGGATTAAATGAGGTACAACATAAGGCGCTCCATAGCTCACACCTGTAATTCTAGCATTCTAGACTCAGCACCTATGGCACAATGGTTACGGAGCCAGCCACATGCACCGAGGCTGGCAGGTTCAAGCCCGGCCCCGGCCAGCTAACCGACAAGGTCAGTTGCAACAAGAAAAAAATAGCCGGACATTGTGGCAGGTGCCTGTAGTCCCAGCTACTTGGCAGGCTGAGGCAAGAGAATCGCTTAAGCCTAAGAGTTTGAGGTTGCTGTGAGCTGTGATGCCACTGCACTCTCCTGAGGGCAACATAGTGGAACTCTGTCTCAAAAAAAAAAAAGTAAATAAATAAATAAAATAAAAATAAATAATTCTAGCACTCTAGGAGGCTGAGGCTGGTGGATTTCCTGAGCTCAGGAGTTCAAGACCAGCCTGAGCAAGAGTGAGATCCCCCTTCTCTACTAAAAATAGAAAAACTAGCCGGGTGTTGTAGTGTTTCCCTTTAGTTCCAGCTACTTGAGAGGCTAAGGCAAGAGGATCACTTGAGCCCAAGAGTTCAAGGTTGCTGTGAGCTATGATGTCACAGCTCTGTCACAGGGTGACAGAATGAGACTGTCTCAGAAAAAAAAAGTGAGATGGAACAGTTAAAGTGCACATATCAGGACATGTGGTAAGTGCTATATTTTAGTTAACATTATTATTATTTATAATTATATTTTCAATGTTATTCTATGATTAAGTTACATATCATATCTTATAGTAGCTTTTAAAAACTAAATTATAAACAGGTGAGATAATTCATGTAGGCTCGACGCCTGTGGCTCAATGGGCTAAGGTGCCAGCCACGTACACCTGAGCTGGTGGTTTCGAATCCAGCCCCGGCCCACCAAACAACAATGACAGCTGCAACCAAAAAATGGCCAGGCATTGTGGCGGGTGCCTGTAGTCCCAGCTACTTGGGAGGCGGAGGCAGGAGACTCGCTTGAGCCCAGGAATTGGAGGTTGCTGTGAGCTGTGATGCCACGGCACTCTATCCAGGGTGACAGCTTGAGGCTCTGTCTCAAAAAAAAAA
>CAUYON010014857.1:0-10028 GCA_963573935.1 Arctocebus calabarensis | reverse complement strand
GTGTTGGTTGGCATTTAGGTTGTTTCCACATTTTGGCCGTTATAAATTGGCCTGCAATAAATAATCTAGTACAAATGTCCTTATGCTAAAATGATTTTTTTCTTCTGAGTAGATTCCTAATAATGAGATTGTGGGTTAGCTGAACTTTTTGAAGTAGGAAAAAAAGCTGCAAGCCAAAGTTATAAGTGGAGAGAGTCTAGAGTATTATCTGGATGTATGAGAATTGTGTATTTCCTTAGGGCAGCAACTAAATTCAATTTAAGGACCATTTGGCTTCTCAAAGCTGAGGGAGGACTGGGAATACAATTGAAGTATTTTTTTTTTCCTGTTTGACAGGTTGCATGGTTTCTTTTTTTTTTTTTTTTTTGTAGAGATAAGGTGTCACTTTATCACTCTTAATATAGTGCTGTGGCATCACACAGCTCACAGCAACCTCCAACTCCTGGGCTTAGGCGATTCTCTTGCCTCAGCATCCCGAGTAGCTGGGACTACAGGCACCCGCCACAACGCCTGGCTATTTTTCTGTTTTGCAGTTTGGCCGAGGCCGGGTTTGAACCCGCCACCTTCCATATATGGGGCCAGCGCCCTACTCGATGAACCACAGGCACTGCCTGTGTCTTGCGTTTTTATTCAGCATGTCTTCCTTTGCTAATAAAGTTGTGTTGGTACAGCAAATCGTACACAGTGATTAAATAGCAATGTAAGACCATGAAGGTTGGAGGGGGACTAACCACACAGAACCCTACAAAGTAGTGCCTACACTTTTCCTAATTTGAGGAAGTGAAGTCTATAAGTGCAAAGTGTCCTGGCTAACGAATTTGGGGTGGGGTATAGAGGATGTGGTTGGGGATTTGTGGGAAAAGCTCAGAAGAGGGGATTATAGGGCATGTGAATGGCTGAATTGTGGGAATAGGGAAATCATGAGCCTGATTTTGATCTCAGACCTGTGATGGGGACAGTGCAGTGTGCACTTGTATGGGAAGCAGGTTTCATCTGGATCTTACAGATTTGGGCTTCAGCCATCTGGAGCTGGTGCTCAGGGTCAGAGGAATGACGTTCTTCGAGAGAGTCTTATAAATGGATCCCTGGGAAAAATGAGGCAGGGAAATGAAACTTAGGCCTTGATTTTTTTTTTTCTTCTTCCTATCTTCCTTTCCTTTGGTAGTGGTATATTTAATTTGGACCAGCTGATTCATTTTACGTTATTGTTGAACAAAATACACACAAACCAGGCAGTGGTCTGGAAATGGGGACATTGCGTTGTTTGGTGGACAAAGGATACATTTTGCCCTGGGGGAGGTCACTGTGTTTCTGAGCACTTTAGATGGCTCTGAGTAATAACCATTGAAGTGAATTTTCTAAGAAGTTCTGCCAAACAACTTTTTTTTTTTAAGAGACAGAGTCTCACTTTGTTGCCCTCTGTAGAGTGCTTTGTAGTGTCACAGCTCACAGCAACCTCCAGCTCTTGGGCTTAGGTGATTCTCTTGCCCCAGCCTCCTGAGTAGCTAAGACTATAAGCGCCTGCTGCAACACCCGGCTATTTTTAGAGACAGGGTCTCGCTTTGGTTCAGGCTGGTCTCCAACTCGTGAGCTCAGGCACGTGAGCTCCACCTGCCTTGGCTTCCCAGAGTGCTAGGATTACAGGGCTGAGTCCCCAAGCCCCCAGCCTCCAGCCCCTACCCCTAGATTTTTATTTAATTGATTTAGCCGTGTGGCATTGGAAGTTTTAAAAACTCCCCAGGTGATTATAATGCATAGCTAGGATTGAAAACAACTGGTCTGGATGTTCTAGAACCTCTGCAAAGATAAGGTAGTAAAAATCATAAATTCAGCCAAATGAAGTAATTTTTCATTTACCCATAAAACATTTTAAAAAATCTTTTAAATTCCAAAATATCAAGAGAGAATGCAAATGTTTTAGGTTAGGTAGATCCATTTTTGTAATGCTTGAGTCCTATCTATAGGTGTGACTGGCACCCCAGATGGTGTTTATAGTATCCATTAGGTTGGCTTATTATCCCTCCACCCCAGTAAAACATTTATTGAGCATCTGAGGTCAAGATGACTAAGTGAGCCACCTCTTTAAGCCTAAGCAGAGCTTCTGGCTTTGGCTTGTAGCTTTCATATTAAAACTGATTTGGAAAAGAGATATTACTGGGGAGTTTTTAGCTCCAGTTCCTTTGGTGTCTTCTCCAAGGCCTAACAGCAGGGTGGGTGATGGGAGGCCGGGAGGATCAGGAGGAAGGTGAGTAGGAAGTGGGGTGACATTGGGGAGAATAGCATTGTCCCCGCAATGTCCCATAGGCACCTTCCTGGCAGGGCCAGCCTACTTAGATGGCCCCAAGGACCAAGTGGCCTGCACAGAGTACATAGATGAATGAACTATCAGAAATAATTCAAACTTGACCTGTTTTTATTGCAGGGTTGGGGGGGGGGTTAAGACCATAGTGTGAAAACAAGTAACACGTCAAATTTAGTTTCTTTTGTAAGGTTTTTTTTTTTCCTTTAGTTTGAAACCTGGCCGAGGGCTTTCTCTATCCCTTACGGTGCCTTTACTTTTCCACTAATTGTGCCAGTTAGGAAAGGGGGAAAGCCACCATGCTGGGCTTGGCCAGCAATTAAGGCCTTTGCGTAGAACAAAAACACCCCCTTTGCCTGGCCCAAGGGATGGAGTTCACCCCAGCTCAGTCCCTGGGCCATGGTCCTTGTTCACTGTACTGCCTGGTCAATCAAATGCAGGATGGCCCTCCCTGGATTGTTCCTTCACCAGCATGGGGGATTTGTGTACTGCTTCATAGTGTGCCAATAGAACCCAGTCTTGAGGCCGTTTACCCAGAGTGATGACTTGTTTTATACACTTTCAAAACAGAAAACATCTGGTTATAGCCAGGGAGGGATTGTGTAATTTCAGAGTGGCTTTCATATTCAGGGTAAGTTCTGCTGGGCTGGGCACACTCAGGCACCTCCATGGTGGGCTGACGCACCATGCTTTGGTGACAAACTCAAAGTGAACAGGGTTAGTTGATTTTATCAAGTTTGAAATCAGATTTTTTTTTTTAAGGGAGGTGGAATTTAGTCTTAAACACCACAGTTCTGGGAATATAATTCAGGCCTTCCCTTTTAATTTCCTGAAACCAATTTCAGAATAGCAAAGCAAGCTAGGTTATTTTCTGCCAAATGAGTTTCCCAAAGGCACACTTTTGGGAATGAGTGAGAACTTAATGATTCATTGGGCTGCTGCTGGTGTTCGTAGATGCTTGTGTTGCCACAGGGGTGTGATATGGATTGCAACAGTATCTCCCTGCTGTGGGGCTTTTTTCCTGGAAGTTTGTGAATTTTGACCATCCATGGGCCTCACCTACCCTGATATTATCTGGCCCTACCCAGTTCCCCTTCTCTCGGTGGGTTTCAGCTGCATCCTGACTTTGGCTTGCTGGATGGTATGCTGTATTTTGAGGGGAAGAAACCTCTTCTTTGGGGGTCAACACCATTGGTAACTTTTCTTGCACGTGGTGGGGGACCTTCTAATTCTAAGGGCTCTTTGAAGTCCCTGTTTTCTCTTTTTCCTCTCACATAGTTGCTGGTACCAGACAGGTCTCTGAGCTGTGGCTCATTTATTTCAATCTATTCCTATTTTGGGGTTTGGAGGTTTTGTTTTGTTCTATATGTCATCTGAGGTTTTTTTTTTTTTTTTATTTGAGACAGAGCCTCAAGCTGTCACCCTGGATAGAATGCTGTGGCATCACAGGTCACAGCAACGTCCAATTCCTGGGCTCAAGCGAGTTTCCTGCCTCCACCTCCCAAGTAGCTGGGACTGCAGGCGCCTGCCACAACGCCCGGCCATTTTTTTTTTTTTTTGGTTGCAGCCGTCATTGTTGTTTGGCAGCCAGCCCGCCAGCTCAGGTGTACGTGGCTGGTGCCTTAGCCCGTTGAGCCACAGGCGCCGAGCCCTGAGTTTTTTCTTTTCTTTTCTTTTTTTTTTTTTTTTTGGAGCCGGAGTCCCATAGTGTCGCCCTCGTTACAGTATTGTGGTATCATAGCTCATAGCAACCTTGAACTCTTGGGCTCAAGCAATTCTCTTGACTCAGCCTCCTAAGTAGCTGGGACTACAGGTGCCCATCACAATGCCCGGCTTTTTTTTTGTTGTTGTAGTAGTTGTCATTGTTGTTTAGCTGTCCTGGGCCGGGTTCAAACCCGCCTGACGCCTTAACTATTGTGCTATGGGTGCCAAGCCGTCATCTGAGTTTTGATTGGGCTATTATAATTAATTGCTTTGTTTGGTGATTCTAAACATTAAATTATGGTTTCTCTGTCATTTTTACTACTACATTTGCTGTTGTTTATTAAGCACAGTTAAAAATTTGAATTTTTGGTGGATGCATTAGCTTGCTAGGGATGCTGTTATAAAGTATTACAAATTGTATGTCTCAAAATGGCAGAAATTTATTTGTCCAATCACAGTTCTGAGGTCGGAAGTTCAAGATCAAAGCCTGACAGGGCCATTGTTTCTCCTGAAGCCTCTAAGGGAGAATTAGTCCTTGTCTCTTTCAGCTTCTGGTGGGCTCCTGGCTTTCTTTGGCTTATAGACCTTATTACTCTACTCTCTGCCACTATTTTCATATCTCCTGTCCCTTTTTCTCTCTGTGTCCTCTCTTCTGTCTCTTGTAAGGGCGCTTTTAATCCAGATGCTCTCATCATGAGAGCCTTAACTTAATTACATTTACAAAGACCCTTATGCAAATAGTCACACTCTCAGGTTCTGGAAGTTAGGATGTGGACCTATCTTTTTGGAGGTCACCGTTCTAATACAACAAGAGAGGGTGACATCTTTTTTTAAAATGGCAACTAATTTACACTTTTAAGAAGTCTGTGCAGGGCTTGGCGCCCATAGCACAGTGGTTATGGCACCAGCTATATACACCAAGGCTGGTGGGTTTAAACCCAGCATGGGCCAACTAAACAACAATGACAACTGCAATGGAAGGATAGCTATGTGCTGTGGAGGGTGCCTGTTAGTTCCAGCTACTTGGGAGGCTGAGGCAAGAGACTTACTTAAGCCCAAGAGTTTGAGGTTGCTGTGAGCTGTGATGCCATGATACTCTACTAAGGGCGACATAGTTAGACTGTTTCTTAAAAAAAAAAAAGTCTGTGCAGGCCAGAATAAGTACATCCATATGCTATCTAATTTGGCTTCTGTCCCCCGCCACCCCTCCCCCCAACAGTTTGTAGCCTTCATCCTTGTCATACATTAGAATGGTCTTGAACACAGTTCCAAAAGTAAGTGAAGATGCTCTATATGGCACAATGAAAAGGGTCCTTAATTTCCCAGCTCTAGTTTTGGCACTACTTAGTTCCTGGCAGGAATTCTTATGTAATTGTCTTGGCAAACTGCATTGCAGTCAGCTGTGAATCTTTTTTTTTTTTTTTTTTGCCTGTTTAGGTCACAGGATGCTTCTTTGTTTTCATGATTTCTAGGCTGTGTTATTTTTTCCTTCATGGGAAGCCAGCCTGAAATGGGTTGATTGGACAATAAAGAAAGAGTAATTCCCCTTGTCACATTTTGGTTCATTTTACCTGTATCAGGAAATGCCTGCTTCGCAGATAGAGCTAGCGAAGAACACCTTGCATTTGTCCAAGTAGTGTGATGTTGGATGTTCTTGAAGATTCTGGCTTCAAATGAACCTGCAGAGAGGTTATTGCTTTTTCTATGAGCTCTTAGTCCTATCTGAGGACTCTCCTATCTGACGGAGCTCTCTCTTGAGCTCTACTTTTGTCGGTGGGGCAGGCAGCATGGGAGACAGGAGAATTGGCTTTTTGGGACCATGTGGGTGGTGTGAGGGTGGGGAAACAGAACTCAGCAGATTGTCTCATGGAATTTTTGTACAGTTTTTTTTTTTTTTTTTTGGAGACAGAGCCTCAAGCTGTCGCCCTGGGTAGAGTGTCGTGGCATTACAGCTCACAGCAACCTCCAATTCCTGGGCTCAAGCGAGTCTCCTGCCTCCGCCTCCCAAGTAGCTGGGACTGCAGGCGTCCGCCACAACGCCTGACCATTTTTGTTTTTGGTTGCAGCCATCATTGTTGTTTGGCGGGCCCAGGCTGGATTCGAACCCGCCATCTTAGGTGTACGTGGCTGGCGCCTTAGCCCGCTGAGCTACAGGCGCCGAGCCTTTATCGTTTTTGTTTGTTGTCGTTGTTTAGCACACCTAGGACGGGTTTGAACCTGCCAGTCTACTGTATGTGGCCAGCACCCTAACCACTGAGCTGTGGGCACCGAGCCTAGTCAAAACTTTTATTGTGTAACATTTTCTTATGTTTCTGTTTGATTTGAATTATTATGTAGATCTTATTTTAGGTCTTTAATGTCTTAAGGGGTTCACGTTTAGTTTGGTAAATCCCTCCATCTTCTTCTTCTTTTCACAATTACGTTTGTTCTCCTTCAACATGACAACAGCTTCATTGAGACCCAAGTATTTTCCTTGTTTTTGAATGGCTCTGGACTTCTCATCACAGAGGTCTTCACGTGTCCACATGTTGTAATGAGAATTGGGTTTGGTGGTCCTTGATCATGACTCTGAGAGGTCCTTTAGTAAAGTTTGTTCTTTGCATCTTCACAGTTCAACAATGTTAGGTATATTGACATTATTCCACTCCATGTTCCTTGAAGTTTTTCATACTGGGAAACTATATCCCCAGCAACACCAGTTCCCCTCTGACTTTTCCTTTCTCTGCCGTCTTTCATGGTGTCTTTGTAAGACTTTAACAAGGTTAAGTATTCCATAGGAGCAGAATCCCACACTCTGTCTTTTTGTGACTGGCATATTTTTCTCAGCATAAAGTCCTCGAGGTTCAATCATTTTGTAGCAAGTGACAGGATTTCCTTTTTTTTTCTTTTTTTTAAGGCTGAATAATGTTGCATTACATGCATATACTATATTCTCATTACCCATTCATCTATAGATCGCGTGTTCATTCCTTCCTCTTGGCTGTTGTGTACGATGCTGTGATGAGCTTGGGTATGCAGATATCTCACTGAGAGAAACCTTTCCGCCTTTCACATATAAACTGGTAGAAGTGGGGTTGCTGGATCATGCGGGAGTTGTATTTTGAATATTTTGAGGCACCCCCTTTTTTGTTCCATGATCGATGCACCAGTTTACATTTGCAGCAACAATGCATGAGAGTTCCCACTTCTCCACATGGGCATAGGATCTTCTGTCCTAACATTAATAGCCCAAGTATGTAGTCAAGTCTTTCTGTGGTGTTAATTTGCATTTGTCTTATGATCAGTGTTGATGAGCATCTTTTCATGTGCCTGTTGGCCGTTTGCTTATTTTCTTTCCAGTAATGGCTATGGAAGTCCTTTGCCCATTCTATAATTGGCTTATTTGTTGTTCTTTTTGTTTTGTTTTTTTTTGAGACAGTCTCACTATGTCACCCTTGGTAGAAAGTGGTGCCGTCACAGCAACCTCAATCAAACTCGTGGGTTTAAGTGATTCTCTTGCCTTAACCTCTCAAGAGGCTGGGACTACAGGAACCTACCACAACGCCCGGCTATATTTTGTTGTAGTTGTTGTTGTTTTAGCTGTCCTGGGCTGGGTTTAGGCCCACCAACTTCAGTGTATGTGTTTGGTACTGTAACCACTGTGGTACAAGTGATTATGGTTTCTTTCTCTATTTCTTGTAACATTGTAGATGTTCCTCCTGTAATCTGTATATTAATCCCCGTCAGAGACATGATTTGCAAATCTTTCTTCCCATTCCATAGTCTGCCTTTCCCTCTTTTGGTTGATAGATAACTTTGATGCAAAGCAGTTTTTTTTTTTTTTTTTCAAATCTTAAAGACAGTGGGAAAAGAAGAAATACTTCAAATTCATTCTACTTCATCTGGATATACCTGATATTAAAAGTGGAAAAAATAGGGTGGTGCTTGTGGCTCAAAGGAGTAGGGCGCTGGCCCCATATACTGGAGGTGGTAGGTTCAAACCAGGCCCTGGCCAAAAACTGCAAAAAAAAAAAAAAAAACGGAAAAATTATACTATTGTAAAGGGAAATTACAAGCATATTTCACTTATAAATGAGGGTGCAATATCCTAAACAACATACTAACAATTTAAATTAAAAATTATTCAAATAATGTACTTTGGTCGAAATTAAATCCAACTTATGTGAGAATTAGCCACTGTTTTCTTTCTTACTTTTTCTTTTCCTTTCCCCATCCTGTCCCTCTTTCCCTCTTTGTCTGCTCTCCCCTTCCCCCACCCCTCACCTTGTCATTAATTGTCCTCATATCAAAGTTGATTACATAGGATTCATGCTGCTCCATTCCTGTGATGCTTCAGTAAGAATAATGTGTTCCACCTCCATCCAGGTTAATACAAATGCTGCAAAATCTCATTTTTTTTTTTTTTTAAGAGACAGAGTCTCACTTTTTCCCCCTTGGTAGAGTGCCTTGGTGTCACAACTCACAGCAACTTCCAACTCCTTGGGCCTAGGCGATTCTCTTGCCTCAGCCTCCCGAGTAGCTGGGACCACAGGTGCCTGGCTGTCGTTTTGTTGCAGTTTGGCCGAGGCTGGGTTTGAACCCGCCACCCTTGGTTTAGGGGGCCAGCACCCTACTCACTGAGCCACAGGCGCCACCCAAAAATCTCCATTTTTTTAAAATGTCTGAACAGTATTCCATGGTATAAGTATACCACAGCTTGCCAATCCATTTCTGGGTTGAGGGGCATTTAGGCTGTTCCCACATTTTGGCAATTGTAAATTGAGGTGTGATAAACCGTCTAGTACAAATGTCTTTATAATAAAAGGTTTTTTTCTTTCTAGATAGAAGCCCAGTAATGGGATTGCAGTATCATATGGGAAGTCTAGCTTGATTTCTTTGAGGTTTCTCCATACTTCCTTCGAAAAAGTTTGTATTACTTTGCATTCCCACCAGCAGTGTAAAACTATTCCTTTCTGGCGGCACCTGTGGTTCCGTGAGTAGGGTGCTGACCCCATATACCGAGGGTGAAGGTACCAGAGCGGCACCCCCATCTGACCAAATTGCAACAAAAAATAGCTGGGCATTGTGGTGGGCGCCTATAGTCCCAGCTACTCTGGAGGCTGAGGCAAGAGCCTCCCGTAATCCCAAGAGCTGGAGGTTGCTGTGAGCTGTGACGCCGTGGCACTCTACCAAGGGCAACCAAGTAAAACTCCTGTCTCTAAAAAAAATAAACAAAAGTGTTCCTTTCGCCCCCACATCCGCGCCAGCATCTTCAGTTTGTGATTTTTTGATATGGGCCATTCTCGCTGGGGTAGATGATATCTAAGGGTGATTTTAATTTGCATTTCTCTAATAATTAGGAATGATGAGCATTTTTTCATATGTTTGGTAGCCATTTGTCTGTTTTTTTTTTAGAGAAGTTTCTGTTCATCTCTCTTCCCCATTGATTTATGGGATTGTTGGCTTTTTTCATGTGTATTAATTTCTCTATAGATCCTAGTTATTAAGCTTTTGTCTGATTCAAAATATGCAAATCTCCTTTCCCATTGAGTAAGTTGTCTATTTGCTTTGATTGTATCCTTAGCTATACAGGAGCTTTTCAGTTTACTTAAATCTCTTTTATTTATCTTTTTTGTTGTTGGCAATTGCCACAGCAGTCTTCTTCATAAAGTCTTTCCCCAGGCCAATATCTTCCATGGTTTTTCCTATACTTTCTTTTTTTTTGACATTTAAAGCTTTTTTTTAATTATTAAATCATAGCTGTGTACATTAGTGCTTTTACCTATGCTTTCTTTGAGGATTTTTATAATTTCATGCCTTAAATTTAAGTCCTTTGTCCATCTTGAATCAATTTTGGTGAGTGGAGAAAGGTGCAGGTTCAGTTTCAGTCTCTGACATGTGGATATCCAGTTCTCCTAGCACCATTTGTTGAATAGGGAGTCTTTCCCCCAGTGTATGTTCTTGTTTGGTTTATCAAAGATTAGGTGGTTGTAAGTTGTTGGTTTCATTTCCTGGTTTTCTATTTGATTCCAAATGTCTGTGTCTC
>CAUYON010014854.1:0-38563 GCA_963573935.1 Arctocebus calabarensis | reverse complement strand
AATTCCTGGGCTCAAGCGAGTCTCTTGTCTCCGCCTCCCAAGTAGCTGGGACTATAGGCGCCCGCCACAACGCCCGGCCATTTTTTGGTTGCAGCCGCCATTGTTTGGCAGGCCGGGCTGGACTCAAACCTGCCAGCTCAAGTGCACATGGCTGGCGCCTTAGCCCGTTGAGCCACAGGCGCCAAGCCCTGTTTTTTTAAAAACTCATTCTAAAGCTATAGATTTTGTTTTTACCATACTGTGATTTTATTTTATAACTTTTGTTTTTCCTGGTGTTAGTGATCTCCCTAGCCCCCTCACCTTTTTTTCCATGTGTCCTATTTCTTAGAAAATCTTCTCTTGTATGATCCAGCAGCTTTGTATAAAGCTTTAGGTACATCTTTGTATACTATCAGACCCATTAGGTACTTCATTAGTCCCATTTTTTCTCCTTTGAGCTGTCCCTCTTGTGACCTTCTCTGATGTAACCAGGACTGGTTGCTCTGTCTAGTTCTGCTGTACAACACTTGTCCTTATTATGATTCTAGGAGATGTTTTTACCTCATTTCTGGGTTTGATGTCTTGCTTAAAGAGTTTATTAGATCCTACTCTTGATTGATGTTCATCATTTTTTTTTTTTTTTCCTTGAGACAGAGTCTCACTATGTCATTCTCGGTAAAATGCTATTGTGTCACAGCTCACAACAACCTCAAACTCTAGGGCTTAAGTGTTTCTCTTGCCTTAGCCTCCCAAGTTGCTGGGACTACAGGAGCCCGCCACAGCGCCTGGCTGTTTTCTACTTTGCACTCAAGGGATTCTCTTGCCTTCCAGATAGCTGGGACTTTCTGTTGCAGTTGTCATGGTTTGGCAGGCCTGGGCTGGATTGGAACCCGCCAGCTCTGGTGTTGTGGCTGGCACCCTAGCCGCTGAACTACAGGCACCAAGCCTACTGTGTCACTCTTAACCTGTTTATAATTTTTGCATCTTGCACTGTAATTTCATATAAGATAAAAGTACATCAGAAGTACATTTATCTTTTGCCCTTGTTTTCTCATTCTTTTTTAAAGCAGCTACTCCCAAAAAAATATATAAATAAATAAAGCAGCTGCTCTATACTTTGTACTACTATTTCTTATACCTGTTGTTCTTCCTGTACAATCCCTACTTGGATAAGAAGCAGTTAAATATAATTTTTTGAATTTAATGTTATCTTTTAAATTTGGAAATAATATATTAAAAGTGATTTATGATGGAAAGATAACCTAAGAGTAATTTAATTTTTCAGAACTTTTGAGCATGCTGTTCTAGCTGCAGGAACAGATTTTCGATCTGACAGATTGTGGGAAATGTATATTAACTGGGAAAATGAACAGGGAAACCTCAGAGAAGTTACAGCTATATATGACCGTATTCTTGGGATTCCAACACAGCTGTACAGTCATCATTTTCAGAGGTAGGTGGAAAAATCTCGTCTTTGAAATATCTTTGATTACTCAGATAACTAATTTTTAGTATTGAGTATTATAATCTGACATGTTAATATAGATTTTATATGGAAAAAAATAAATGTTCTTGCTAGATAATCACAATTTATACACTTAATTTTGACATTTTTTTCATATACCTCATGGGATGTTTAGGAATTTTACTATTTCATTGTCATTTTTATTATTATTATTTTTTGTTGAGATAGAGTCTCATATCACCCTCAGAATGCTGTGGCATCACAGCTTACAGCAACCTCAAGTTCTTGGGCTTAAGTGATTCTCTTGCATCAACCTCCCAAGTAGCTGGGAGTACAGGCGCCTGCCACAATGCCCAGCTATTTTTTGTTGCAGTTATCATTCTTGTTTAGCTGGCCAGGACCAGGTTTGAACCCACCAACCATGGTGTATGTGGCTGGCACTGTAACCAGTGTGCTACAGGCCCTGAGCCATTATTATTATTGTTATTATTTTGAGAGAGAGTCTCAATGTGGCATCATAGCCACAGCAACCTCAAACTCTTGGACTCAAACTCTTTTTTGAGACAGAGCCTCAAGTTGTCACCCTGGATAGAGTGCGATGGCATCACAGCTCACAGCAGCCTCCAATTCCTGGGCTCGAGTGTGTCTCCTGCCTCCGCCTCCCAAGTAGCTGGGACTAACAGGCGCCTGCCACAACGCCTGGCCATTTTTTGGTTGCAACCGTCATTGTTGTTCGGGGGGCTGGATTTGAACCCACCAGTTCAGGTGTACGTGGCTAGCGCATTAGCCCATTGAGAGCCACAGGCGCCGAACCTTGGGCTCAAACTCTTGCCTCAGCCTCCCTAGTCGCAGCCTCCCCACTCCCCACAACGCCTGGCTATTTTTTGTTTTGTTTTGTTTAGCAGACCTTGGCCAGGTTTGGTCCCATCATCCCTGGGGAGCATGTGACCGGTCGGTGCCTTAACCACTGACCTATGGGTGATCCCCTTCCTCCCCACGGGCCTGGCTATTTTTAGAGACAGGGTCTTACTCTGGCTCAGACTAGTCTCGAACTTGGGAGCTCTCCAGGCAATCCATCTGCCTTGGCCTCCCATGTGCTAGGATTACAGGTGTGAGCCATTGCGCCCAGCCTAAATCAGAGTAATATATGGGGCAGTGCCCATAGCTCAGTGGATAGGGCACTGGCCACATACACTAAGGCTGGTGGGTTCGAACCCATCCCAGGACAGCTAAAACAGCAATGATACCTGCACCAACAAACAAAATAGCTGGGTGTTGTGGTGGGTGCCTGTAGTCCCACCTACTTGGGAGGCTGAGGCAAGGGAATCGCTTAAGCCAAAGTGTTTGAGGTTGCTGTAAGCTGTGATGCCACAGCACTCTACCCTTCCCCCTCCCCCAAAAGAGTAATACATGGGAGGAATCCAGTATGGGATCTAAAGTTATTTAAATACAGAGCATGGGCAGCACCTGTGGGTTAGTGAGTAGGGCACCGGCCTCATGTACTGAGGGTGGTAGGTTCAAACCCACTCCCTGCCAAACTGCAACAAAAATATAGCCGGGCATCGTGGTGGGCGCCTGTGGTCCCAGCTTACTTGGGAGGCTGAGGCAAGAGAATTGCCTGAGCCCAAGAGCTGGAGGTTGCTGTGAGCTGTGATGCCATAGCACTCAACTGAGGGTGATAAAGTAAGGCTCTGTCTCTTAAAAAAAAAAATACAGAGCATGTATTTTTCTTGTCTTCAATTAGATTTAAGGAACATGTACAGAATAACTTGCCTAGAGATCTTTTGACTGGTGAACAGTTTATTCAGCTGCGAAGGGAATTAGCTTCTGTGAATGGACATAGTGGGGATGATGGTCCTCCTGGTGATGATCTCCCCTCAGGAATTGAGGACATAACAGATCCAGCAAAGGTAACTAGATTTAAAGATTCTTCAGCGCATGAGAAACGAGATCATATTTTCCTGACTACTTGTGTGGCATAGTGGTAAATTTATTCCTGGCCCCACTTAACTATTGTAGCTTGTATAAAGTTAATTTCTGATTATGGCAAGTGGGTATTCTTTAGCTGATATGATAAGGACAGGTTTATGGTAGAGAATCTATTTAATATTGTTAAGTGGACTTTGCACATTAACTGCTAATGTTAAATACACACCACTATGTAAAGACTAAAGCAGCGGTTCTCAACCTGTGGGTTGTGACCCACAGGAACTGTATTAAAGGGTCATGGCATTAGGAAGGTTGGGAACCACTGCTCTAAAGCATCTGTGGATGATACCTAAATATAAACAGTAATGTTGAAAAATTTCAGTATATAGCTTATGAGATTTAACTGTTTTCTTTTTCTTTCCAAGCTAATTACAGAAATAGAAAACATGAGACATAGAATCATTGAGATTCATCAAGAAATGTTTAATTATAATGAGCATGAAGTTAGTAAAAGGTGGACATTTGAAGAAGCTGTAAGTGTTGTTTTGTAATAGTCTTTGACATAAAGATAGGAATAAAGTACTTCTTTGTTTTTTTGGTTTTTTTTTGAAGCAGAGACTCAAGTTCTCTTCCTAGGTAGAGTGATGTGGTGTCCTACCTCATAGCAATCTTTAGCTCTTGGGCCCAAGTAATCCTCTTGCCTCAGTTTTTCTATTTTTAGTAGAGACAGGGTCTTGCTTTTGCTTAGGCTGTTCTTGAACTTGTGAGCTCAAGCAATCCACCTGCCTCTGCCTCCCAGAGTGCTAGGATTACAGGCGTGAATCACCTAGCTGGCTGAACAATGTATTTTTCTTTCAGTTTTTTTTTCTTTCAGTTTTGATAGGAATGTAACTTGACATATATTTAATAACTTGTTTGTTTTATTTATTCCTGCTGTTTTCAATTTTAACATTTCAATTATCCATTTTAGAATCTTAATTGAATTCAGACTTAGCTTCAATTACAAGGTATCTGCTTAGTCTGAACAACGTATAATTGACTTCATTGGGTTATACTTTATATACAAAAAATATACCCATTTTAGGTTTATACTAAAATGAGTTTTTTCCTTAACATTTAAATACTTTTTTTTGTTTGTTTGTTTTTAAGACAGAGTCTCACTTGGTTGCTCTAGGGAGAGTACTTTGCCGTCATAGCTCATAGCAACCTCAAGCTCTTGGGCTCAAGTGATTCTCTTGCCTCAGCCTCCCCAGTAGCTGGGAGTACAGGTGCCCGCCATAACACCCGGCTATTTTTTTAGAGATGGGGTCTCACTCTTGCTCAGGCTCGTCTCAAACCGCCTTAGCTTCTCAGAGTGCTAGGATGACAGGTATGAGCCACCGAGCCCGGCTAAATTATTTTTCTCTTTTCTTTCTTTCTTTTTTTTTTTTTTGAAACAGAGTGTCACTTTGTCTCCCTTGGTAGAGTGCTGTGGTGTCACAGCTCACAGCATCCTCAAACTCCTGGGCTTAAGTGATTGTCTTGTTTCAGCCTCCCAAGTAGCTGGGCTACAGGTGCCTGCTACAATGCCTAGCTCTTTTTAGAGACAAGGTCTCGCTCTGGCTCAGGCTGGCCTCCAACCTGTGAGCTCAGGCAATCCACCCACTTCAGCTTCCCAAGTGCAGGGATTACAGGCCTGAGCCACCACCTGGCCCCGGCTAAATTCTTATTTCTGTTTTTTTGACAGCTTTACCGAAATATTATTCACATGCCATTGGGTTCACTAATATAAATGTACAATTCTACAATTGTAGGTGTATTCACAGATGTGAACAACCATTGCCACAGTTAATTATAGAACATTCTCAACACCTTAAAAATAAACCTCTTATCTTTTAGCTATCTACTCCTGCACCACTAAATTGTGAGTTCCACTACCAGTTCTAAAATACCACTAGTCTTATGTTTTGCTCCTATAGATTTTCCTTTAATGGCCTTTGTTATGAATGGAGTCATAATATGGAATCATCTGACAAATATATATATGTTGTAATCATCACAACAATTAAGATCTGAAGCTATTCTGTCACCCCAAATAGTCCCTGTTGCCTCTCTCTGTTTGATGCTTCTGGCCCTGTGTAACCACTGATCTCCTTTCTGTCACTGTGGTATAATTTTTCAATTTTTAAATACTCAGTAAAATTTCCCATACACAAAATTGTGTGTAATTCTTTTAAAGTGGCTGTGAATAAGTGGAAAATATATTCTATTTCTTTCATTTATATAACCTAAAGAAATTAAGGGATTTTATTTTAAAAGTTTTTAAAAATAGGTCAGGTGCCATGGCACACAAGTGTAACCCTGGTTTTCTAGGAAGCTGAGGCAGATTGGTTGAGCTCAGGATTTGAGACCAACCTGAGAAGAGTGAGACCAGTCGTCTCTCTATTAAAAATAGAAAAATTAGCTGGACATTGTAGCAGGCATCTATAGTCCCAGCTACTCAGGTGTCTGAGGCAAGAAGATTGCTTGAGCCCAAGAGTTTGAGGTTGCTGTGAGCTATGATGACACCACGACAGTCTGACACCCAGGGCAATAGAGTGAGACTCTATCTCAAAGTTTTAAAAAATAATTATGAAGTGTGGTAATTTGATTATTTTTGATCCATTATCATTAATGAAACTTGTTTAGTAATACAAATTACTTCTGCATATTTTGGTGTAGATATTGGTTACTTTCATTGCCATGTTATAATTTTATTACAGATTAAAAGACCTTATTTTCATGTGAAACCATTGGAAAAGGCACAACTAAAAAACTGGAAAGAATACTTAGAATTTGAAATTGAAAATGGGACTCATGAACGAGTTGTGGTTCTCTTTGAAAGATGTGTCATATCATGTGCCCTCTATGAGGAGTTTTGGATGAAGGTAAGAAAATTAATGCTCTTACACTTGCGTATATTATAAACATTGATCTAGTGACTAACCTTTTTGTACTTCTGTTGAATGTTGTTCATATAACTATATCTGTTGCATTAGGAGATGGTCTGCTTGCAACCAGATTTGACTGCTGCATATGCCAACCTCGTTGCCTCTCTTCGTCCTTCCTTACAGAAACTAGTCTAGTGGTTCAATAAAGGTGCTGAATGGGTTTACAAATAGAATTTTATCGTTCTGTCACATATTTAATGGCTTGTTCAACTGTAAATTATTCAGTATTTCTTCTTTTCTGTATGTAGTATGCCAAGTACATGGAAAACCACAGCACTGAAGGAGTGAGGCATGTGTTCAGCAGAGCTTGTACTATTCATCTCCCAAAGAAACCCATGGTGCATATGCTTTGGGCAGCTTTTGAGGAACAGCAGGGTAAGAATGAGCAAATTCAGTTGATACTTTTGATATTTTTAAGTTATTTCAGGATAAAATTATAGAAATTGAGTGTTGGGATGATATAAAGCAGAGTTTGGCTATTTTTTCCTATAAAACGCCAGATATTAAATATTTTAGGTTAAAAAAACAAAAAACAAACAAACAAAAAAATATTTTAGGTTTGCAGGCCACAACTCTACTGTTATAGCCCCAGAGCAGTCAGAAACAATAAAAACTAAATGAGCGTAGCTGTTTTTCATTATTTTTACAAAAACAGGCAGAGAGCTGGATTTAGAACACAGGTGATTGTTTGCCAATATCTGGTGTAAAGGATATTTCAGATGTTTGTACAAAGCATAAACATTTAATTACTATTTCTAGGTAATATAAATGAAGCCAGGACTATCTTGAGAACATTCGAAGAATGTGTTCTAGGATTGGCAATGGTTCGTTTGCGAAGAGTAAGTTTAGAACGACGGCATGGAAATATGGAAGAAGCTGAACATTTGCTCCAGGATGCCATTAAGAATGCCGGATCAAATCATGAGTCTTCATTCTATGCTGTCAAACTAGCCCGGCATCTTTTCAAAATACAAAAAAATCTTCCAAAGTCAAGAAAGGTGCTTTTGGAAGCAATTGAACGAGACAAAGTATGTATTTTTTTTTTAAGGATAACTTCTATAAAAGAAATTGTCCATTTTTTTGTCACTTTGGCAACTGTGATGAAAGATTTGGTCTGTATGTAATATATTTTATTACTAAATGAGGACAGCAGTCCCTCTAAACTGATGTTGCCATTTAAAATGTGTATGCTAATTATTTTGAATTATAAGTTTAAGAAAATTAAGATTATTGGATTTAAAAGTGTTAAGACATTGTGATACTTTCTATTTTCCCTTTACAACTTTTACAGTAAATTTACTAATTTATAAGTAGAACAGAGTGCCTGGAAGAAGACTTCATAAACAAAAGCATAGCAGTTGCCTCTATTGTAGCAAATGTAACAGTGAAATGATTTTCGTTTTCCAAAGTTTTCTTTTTGTATCAATTGATAAAAGGCAGAGGATAGGAAATTCTCCTTTTCTAGGTCTTTAGCTATTGCTAGGAATGTGTAAAAGACAGTTTTATTGGCTAGGTCCAGTGGCTTAGGACTATCATCCTAGCACCTTGGGAGGCTGAAGTGGGAGGATCATTTGAGGCCAGGACTTTGAGACCAACCTAGGCAACATAGTAAGACCTCATCTCTGCAAAAACTAAAAAGTGTTAGCTAGGTGTAGCGATGTGTGTTTGTAGGCAGGAGGCTACTCAGGCGCCTGAGGCAGGAGGATCACTTGAGCCCAGGAATTTGAAGCTGCAGTGATTTACAATCGCATCATGGTACTGCAGTCTGGGTGACAGTGAGACCTTGTCTCCAAAAAAAGATTTATAACTATTTCCTGCAGGAGTTTAAGATGTTTGTCTTCAGTTGTGGTAACGATTTAAATTCTGTGAACCATAGAGATCTTTTTTAATGATTTATTTAGTTTTTACCATGTTGCCCTCAGTAGAGTGCAGTGGCGTCACAGCACCTAGCATCCTCAAACTCTTGGGCTTAAGAGATTCTCTTGCCTCAACCTCCCAAGTACCTGGGATTACAGGCGCCTGCCACAATGCCGGCTATATATATATATATATATGTTTGTTTGTTTGTTTTTTTGAGACAGAGTCTCACTTTATCACAGAGTCTCACTTTGTCACAGCTCACAGCAACCTCAAACTCTTGGGCTCAAGCATTTCTCTTGCCTCAGCCTCCTAAGTAGCTGGGACTGCAGGTGCCCACCACAATGCCCAGCTATTTTTTGTTGCAGTTGTCATTGTTGTTTAGCTGGCCGGCGCTCTAACGACTGTGCTGTGGATGCCAAGGCTTTATGCTTTATTTTCTAATTACAATGGTATGTTAAGTCATATAAACCCAAGATAGGATACAGTGTTTTAATTTGTTAGCATTTAACAATTTGCATAGTTTGGGGAGATAGCAGGATGATGTCACTACTTATCAATGTGCGAATTCATTTTTTAACCCCTTTAGATGAATGTTGAAAACATTTCCTGTGAGTTGTATTTTAATGAAATAATTTTAAGTATTGAATTTTTCAAATGAGATGTAAAAATTATGGCACTTTAATGTGCTTTAATCAAAATATTTTCGAAAATGTTATTAATTGATAATGCTTTTTACACAGGAGAACACAAAGTTATACCTCAATTTACTTGAAATGGAATATAGTGGTGACCTCAAACAAAATGAAGAAAATATCCTAAATTGTTTTGACAAAGCTGTACATGGTTCATTACCTATTAAAATGAGAATAACATTTTCTCAGAGAAAAGTGGAATTTCTTGAAGATTTTGGTTCAGATGTTAATAAGTAAGATCTTAGTTATATTATCTCTTTGAATTATCAATAAACGTTGATATTTTTGGATGGGAAATTGATGATTAGCACAAATTAATACATTGCTAATTTTAAAATGTTTCCTGCTTAGATTATTCTTTCTGCAGATACGTGTGAAGGTAAATTCAATTTCACAAATGTGTATGTGCTTTGTCTTTCCTTCAAAACTGTTTCCCTAATTTTAGAATAATAAAACATGCGTGAATGAGAAGGCAGGAATCAAAACAATCTGTGAAAAGGGAAACGAGACAAGGATTGAACCCTGAAACAGATAAACGTTTAGTATATAGGTGAATGAAGGTGGAGGGGTCAGTTTGGAACAGGAATGCTGTTTTTTTGATGTTGAGGAGGATGGAAGTGGCCCTCACTTCATGCTTAGTGCCTCAGCTTCCTGCATTGTAAAAGGCGGAAGAGCGTTGAAGGCAGTAGGAGGGTTTGCTAAGGGATCTGGGAAGAGTGTAAGTTAAAGGGATAGAAATAATTGGCTGGAACATTGCTAAAGTCCCAGGCTTATCTGATTCTAATAAGGAAGTATCCAGGTCTCATTAGGCATGTGCCTTCTCTTGATTATTCTCATTTAGAATGATCTCCATTGAAACCATTGTAGATAAACAAAATTACTTCTGTGTCTCTGTGTTTGTAATGTTTGATGGCCATGTAAAACTAACATAAGGGCTATTATTGAGTACTTGGCATCATGCTAAATCATCATGCCAGTGCATCATGTAGATGTTTTATATGAAACATGTAATGTAAAATTCTTAGCAGTATAATGAGGCATATAGGTCCTATTCTCTGTATAGATTATTAAAGAGAGATTAGGCAGTTTCTCCATTGTCACTTAGATTAGTACATTGTGAGGCTAGGATTGGAACCTATTTCTAAGTTTCTACTTATTCTTGTGTATCTAGTGTCTTCTGCTTGTTTTGCACTGAAGGTACACAAAAGAAATGAGGTATGTGATTCTAGCTTAGTCTAGTTGAAGGGTATGATTATCAGAGGAGATAGGTAGGTGGGTGTGTGGGGTAGCATGTAACTGTTAAGAAGGCGGAGATCAAGAAAAATAAAAAAAAAATAGAGGAGGAGGAGATCTCTGTGGTTCAGACAGGTTTGTCATGCTTCATAGAGGATGTGATTACTTTCCATGACTATTGGATCCTGATAAGCTGAGGAGGAAACACAGTGATGGAAGCAAGTTCATATAAAAGCAACATCTGCTTGATTGGGTGATATTATGAAGTAGTGGAAGTGTAATTTTGATTGTGCTGTGCCTTGTAAGCTAGACCGAGTTCAGAGCAGTTGTGGTAGGTAGTTGACAGCAAGTCATTGAAGTTTCTGATTTGGCAGTAATAGGCAGCCAAATTGGAGGTTCAACAAGGTATCTTAGTCTTTTGTAGGTACATGTAGTGGAGGGTCTTAGTATTCAGACTAAGATTATTGTTGTTGAAATTTTAAGAGGTAGTAAGAAAAATAATTAACCATTTAGAAATTTACTTAGGCAGTTTCCTTAATTGGAAAAATAGGTTTGATTTTTATGTATTCCAGAGGATTTTTTTTCTTCCTTCATAGGCTTCTGAATGCTTATGATGAACATCAAACACTCTTAAAAGAACAGGATTCTTTAAAAAGGAAAGCAGAAAATGGGTATGTAACTTCTAGCTGAATCAGGAAGGGATGCTTGAAAAGAGAAATTTCTTGTGGAAAGACTTTTAAAGACAAATAATTTTAACCATTGGCCTTTCTGTTGTCATTTAGATGCTTTATTTTCAAGATATGAAAAAACTGTAAGATGTAGATAACTTTAGTAAAACAAATACTAAAGCTTTCATCTGTGCAAGTTTTGAAAGTTTCTATTTTGACTTTTTATATAGATCAGAAGAACCGGAAGAAAAGAAAGCACACACAGAAGATACAACTTCATCATCGACACAGCTGATTGATGGTGATTTACAGGCCAATCAAGCTGTATATAATTACAGTGCCTGGTATCAAGTGAGTCCACATCATTATAATTCTTTATTCATAGATATTTTAGAAGCATAAATTGAAGCCTTTTTTTTTTTTTTTTAAAGAAAAACATCTTTTTGTTCCAGATTATATACTTTCTTTGGTGTTTAAATCTTAAAATTTTAGCGGTGAACACATGCTTATTTTTTAAGCATGTCTGTTTTAATTATATTTTTATATTATGGAGCTTAGCCATAGTTTTAGTATACTAACATGTTTGCTTTTTCTTTTCAGTACAATTATCAGAATCCTTGGAATTATGGACAGTATTATCCTCCCCCTCCAACCTGATGGGAAAATGTGTATTTCATATGGAGTGTATGAAATGTATGAAATTATTTTTTTTAATGAGGGATGTAAACATAGCATAACCTTGTATTTGAGAACTTGTCTTCCCTGTTTCTGTGTAACATGATTTGTTTAGTAATAGGGGAAAATGTCAATTACTAGTTTACCACAGATACTATTTCCTACCATTTATAAAATTTACTTTTTATTGGAGAACTATTTTTTTGATTTTTGCATTACGTGGTCTAGAATTCTTTTGCAATGTATTTGCAAGAGTTTTGTAGCCTTAAGGGTAGGAAAAAAACCTGACTGCAAATCATGTCAGTGTAGTACAAGATCTTGAAAACACATAAGGGCTGGTTTTGGTTATTAAGGATTTTACTGCATCTGTAAAAAAAAAAGAAAGAAAAAAAATGGATTTGTAACATTTGCTGACAAGGTTTTTGTCTGTTTCAGTTATACTTGTGAATTGTGATCTAACTGCAGAAAAGATACACTATTAAAATACTATGCTTTGGAATAGAGATTATATAAATGAGAAAATGGAATGTTTGCATCCTTTAAAAAATGAAAATCATATCAAAAATGTGTTGGTTCAGGAGACTTTGTATTTAGAATATTCACGTAAAACTTGTGGAGCAAGCTTTCATTTTGATCAAACTGATCATCTTCATTTTTATAATAAAACTGAAGACTCATCCAGAATTGCTTATGAATTTATTTTCTGGGTGGGAGGTTTCAACTAATATTCTTAACTTTACACTCAACCTTATTAGTGGTTCATTGGTTGTGAAGTAAACTTTTCCTAAATTTAGCAATTATCTTCCTGTCAATATTTCTTAGACCTTTTAGTTTCCTGTTTCTGAGATCTTAAGTTTCATGCGTTTGCTTTCTCACTGTACAGGAATATTTAAACATTTTAAGACGAGTGTCCCTGGCTTGGCCCCCGTAGCACAGTGGTTATGGTACCAGCCACATACACTGAGGGTGGCAGGTTTGAACCTGGCCTGGGCCAGCTAAATAACTGCAACAACAACAAAAAGTTGGGCATTGTGGTGGGCACCTGTAGTCCCAGCTACTTTGGAGGCTGAGGCAAGAGAATCGCTTAAGCCCAAGAGTTTGAGGTTGCTGTGAGCTATGATGCAACAGCACTCTACTGAGGTGAGTGAGATTGTCTCAAAAAAAAAAAAAAGATGAGTGCCCGTCAAATCTGCTTAGATAGTTTTACTGAGTTAATCCTTGGTATGATGAGGTATTAGTCTTTTTTTTTTTTTTTTTGACAGAGCCTCAAGCTGTCACCCTGGATAGAGTGCTGTGGCCTCACAGCTCACAGCAACCTCCAATTCCTGGGCTCAAGTGAGTCTCCTGCCTCTACCTCCCAAGTAGCTGGGAATACAGGCGCCCACCACAACGCCCGGCCATTTTTTGGTTGCAGCCACCATTGCTGTTTGGTGGGCCCGGGCTGGATTCGAACCTGCCAGCTCAGTTGTACGTGGCTGGTGCCTTAGCCTGTTGAGTCACAGGCACCGAGCCAGATGAGGTATTAGTCTTAATTGTCTAGTCAGAACAATACTACCTTAACACCAAACAAATCACAACCATACAGTGGATAAACGTTTATTGAGCCTTTACATTTATAACATGAGGTAAAAGGAACACATTTTCCTTGACTAATATTTTACAGTTGTAGTAAAATATTTGACTTCAGGGGTTTATAAGGATTAACATTTCTCAAAAGTTGGGATAAGTAAACAAGTTTTAACTTAATTGCTTGAATTTTCCAGTTGACTTCCTTACAATAGTAACAAGCTCTAGATACATAAGTTGCTTCAAGGCCAAGTTATTATCATTGCTGATGTCTTTAGAACTGAATCACTGCCATTTCAGTCAATATCCACTAATTCCACTTCAAAAATTAGTTTTGCATTTGGTGGAATTCTGTGGAAAAAAGTCAAGGCGAATTTGATAAAAAGTGTCTCCTTCCTACCCCCAACAACCTTACTCTAAAATTATAATTATGTATAATGGATATTAGAATTAACCCGAAAGGGAAGAGCTTTGTAGTTGATTCAGCTAATGTATAACTAGCATAGAGGTTCTTAAGAGTATCAATAATGATAAATGGAGATCATAACAACATGAGCTAACTAGAAAAAGTTGAGCTTGGACTAGGATCCTTCTTACCTGGATCCTTTACTAGTATTCTAAAATTAGATACCACTTAATGAAGACTGCTACTAAGTACTTAAAAAAAATTTAGTCTCTTTATGTAAATGCTGTATTAAAGTTTATATGAGGTAGTACATGATATTTACTATGATTTTAAGATGCTAAGTTTTGAGAAGGGTACAATTTATGTGCATCATATTGGTCTTGAGGTGCTTGAGAAAAAAAGGAGCTGTAAGTGGCCATGATTTTGGTAAGCTAAGAAGAGTATGTTTAACTCAGGACTACAGCAAGTAAATTTAAAAATTTAAAATTTTTATTTATTTATTTTTTTGAGAAAGAGCCTCAAGCTGTCACCCTGGATAGAGTGCTGTGCATCACAGCTCACAGCAACCTCCAATTCCTGGGCTCAAGTAATTCTCCTGCCTCCGCCTCCCAAGTAGCTGGGACTACAGGGGCCCGCTACAATGCCTGGCATTTTTGGTTTTAGCTGTTGTTGTTTGGCGGAAGCTGGATTAACTTGCCAGTTCAGATGTACGTGGCTGGTGCCTTAGCCACTTGAGCCACAGGCACCGAGCCTTTATTTATTTATTTTTGTAGAGACAGAGTCTCACTTTATCACCCTTGGTAGAGTGCCCTGGCGTCACACAGCTCACAACAACCTCCAACTTCTGGGCTTAGGCGATCCTCTGGCCTCAGCCTCACGAGTAGCTGGGACTACAGGTAACACCCAGCTATTTTTCTGTTTTGCAGTTTGGCTGAGGCTGGGTTTGAACCCTCCACCTTTGGTATATGGGACCGGCGTCCTACTCAGTGAGCCACAGGCGCCACCCTATTTATTTATTTTTTTATTGCAGCTTCTGTTGCTTTAGCAGGACTGGGCCAGGTTCAAACCTGCCAGCTTCAGTGTATGTGGTGGGTGCCCTACCCACTGAGCTATGGGCACTGCCAAAAAATTAAAAAATTTTAAAATAAATTAAAAAATTTCTTTTTCAAACTTTTAATCTAACTGGTCTAACAGGAATGTAACAAACAACAGCTATAAACTACTTTCCTACTTACTTACTTGCTGGGATTGATCTGATCTGAATGGTCTGGAGTAACTAATGTTCTCAACCTGGACTTAGAAATACTTTTTCTTTTTTTTTTTTTTTTTGTGATAGAGCCTCAAGCTGTCACCCTGGATAGAGTGCTGTAGCATCACAGCTCACAGCAACCTCTAATTCCTGGGCTCTAGTGAGTATGCTGCCTCTGCCTCCCAAGTCGCTGGGACTACAGGCGTTCGCCACAATGCCCGGCCATTTTTTGGTTGCAGCCGTCGTCGTTGTTTGGCAGGCCTGGGCTGGATTTGAACCCGCCAGTTCAGGTGTACGTGGCTGGCGCCTTAGGCCCTCGAGCCACAGGCACCGAACCATAAATTTTTTTTTTTTTTGAGACAGAGCCTCAAGCTGTTACCCTGGACAGAGTGCTGTGGCATCACAGCTCACAGCAACCTCCAATTCCTGGTCTCAAGTGAGTCTCCTGCCTCCGCTTCCTTAGTAGCTGGGACTCAGGCGCCTGCCATGATGTCCGGCCATTTTTTGGTTGCAGTCGTCATGGTCGTCGTTTGGGGGACTGGGCTGGATTCAAACTCACCAGCTCAGGTGTACGTGGCTGGCGCCTTAGCCTGTTGAGCCACAGGTGCCGAGCCAGAAATACTTTCATTAGTAGAGTTTCATTTTATCGCCCTTGGTAGAATGCTGTGACGTCACACAGCTCACACTAACCTCCAACTTCCTGGGCTTAGGTGATTCTCTTGCCTCAGCCTCCCAAGTAGCTGGGACTACAGCAGCCCCCCACAATGCTTGGCTATTTTTTTGTTTTGCAGTTTGGCAGGGGCTGTGTTTGAACCTGCCACCCTTGGGACATGGGACCAGTGCCCTAGTTGCTGAGCCACAGCACCGCCCTAGCATTTATTTATTTTTTGAGACAAAGTCTTACTTTGTTACCCTCAGTAGAGAGCTTCAGTGTCATAGCTGACAGCAACTTCAAACACTTGGGTTCAAGTAATTCTCTTGCCTCAGCCTCCTGAGTAGCAGGGACTATAGGCACCTGCCACAATGCCTGGCTGTTTTCTTTTAGGGATGAGATCTCGCTGTGGCTTAGGCTGGTCTTGAACCTGCGAACTCAGGAAATCCACCAGCCTCGGCCTCCCAGAGTGATAGGATTACAGGCGTGAGCCACCATGCCTGGCCTACTGTCATTAGTAGTAATAATAAATGCTTACTAACACTTGGTCCTATGGTCTCCTTCAGTTAGTAACTGGCAAACCTCAACATGTGCTCCATTTTTCTCAGCTTTGTTTAAATTATGTGTAGCATAAAATTATTTTTATCAGTTTCTACAGTTTGTATTAAACCACATAACTTCCAGAAGTAAACCATTTTAAATATTTAAGAATTGTCTTTCAGGCTGTGCATGGTGGCTCAAGCTTGTAATCCTAACACCGGGAGGCTGAGGTGGGTGGATTACTTGAGCTCATGAATTCCAGACCAGCCTGAGCAACTAAAAATAGAAAAACTAGCCTGGCGGAGGATGAGGCAAGAAGTCCGCCTGAAACCCAAGAGTTTGAGGTTGGTGTGAGCTATGATGTCACAGCACTCTACCCTGGGCAACAGAGACTGTCAAAAAAAAAAACAAAAAAGAATTTGCCTTTCAATGTCACAGTTGAGGTTAAAGAATAGGAGAAAAAAAGGGGATGCCAGCTGAAGTTGCAATACATGGTACCCAACAGAAAATAACTGTTTACTGAATACAGTCAACAGCTGAGGTGTTGACAAAAGCATCTAAATAACAGGAAGACTAGCCCAGACATGATCTTTCTTTTTTTTTTTTTTTGAGACAGACCCTCAAGCTGTCACCCTGGGTAGAGTGCTGTGGCATCACAGCTCACAGCAACCTCTAATTCCTGGGCTCAAGCGAGTCTCCTGCCTCCGCCTCCCATGTAGCTGGGACTACAGGCGCCCGCCACAACGCCCGGCCATTTTTTTTTTTTGGTTGCAGCCTGAGTCAGGGTTGTTTGGCGGGCCGGGGCTGGATTCGAACCCGCCAGCTCAGGTGTACGTGGCTGGCGCCTTAGCCCACTGAGCCACAGGCGCCGAGCCGACATGATCTTTCATACCTGCCAGTTATTGTTCTCATGTGTTTCCCCCCCACCACACCCCCCCCTTATTTTGGGGAGACAGAGCCTCATGCTGTTGCCCTGGGTAGAGTGCTGTGGTATCACAGCTCACAGCAACCTCCAGCTCCTGGGCTCAAGTGATTCTCCTCCCATAGCTGTGACTACTACACAACTTGTGCCTGGCTATTTTTTTTTTTGGTTGCAGCCATCCTTGTTGTTTGGTGGGCCCAGGCTGGATTTGAACCTGCCAGCTCAGGTGTATGTGGCTGGCGCTTTAGACCCTTGAGCCACAGGCGCCGAGCCACTTTTCTCCCTTTAATTATGAAAGGACAAAAGGATACTTGGCATCAGGCTGTCCTTTCTTTCCATAAGCCCATTCTGGTTCAATCTCCAGACGAGCTTTTTCTCCTTTACTCATAGTCAAGAGTGCTTCATCCCACTAAAGGCAAGAACAAAATGAAAACTAATGACATTTTGCAAAAATTACATGCATCAGAAGAATCAAGAAAAAAATATAGATATATAAAGCATTGTTATTGAATTTCACTCTTTCCTAAGGTATTCACATTTCAAATTCCACTATTTCACATTCCTAAGGTAATGTCCTTGGGTGAGTCCCTAGATCTTTGTCTTCAATTTTTTCAACTGTGGCAAGGTTAATGGAGACTTAGAAGAAAAAAAATACTAGCAAGTACTTAGTCTAAAACTGTTTTTAAGATTACCAAGTTATAATAGTGGAGTCATGATGGTATATATATAAAAAAAAAAAATCTTAGCACATTCAAGATCTTTTGTAAAAGGTAAAACTAACTTCAAAGAAATGACAAAGGCTTCTGGATTGCCTCTTGATTTCTTTGTTTTTTTAAAACAAGTTCGGGTCTCAAAAAAAGCCAGTTGCAGGCTCAGTGCCTGTTACTTAGTAGTTAGGGCGCTGACCACATACACGGGGCCTGGTGGTTTCAAACCCAGCCTTTGGCCTGCTAAATCGCAACAACAACAAAAAAGCCTTGGCTCAGTGCCCGTGGTTCAAGCAGCTAAGGCGCCAGCCATGTACACCTGAGCTGGTGGGTTCGAATCCAGCCTGGGCCCGCCAAATGACGACGGCTGCAACCAGAAAATGGCCTGGTGTTGTGGCGGGCACCTGTAGTCCCAGCTACTTGGAAGGTGGAGGCAGGAGACTCATTTGAGCCCAGGAGTTGGAGGTTGCTGTGAGCTGTGATGTCATAGCACTCTATCCAGGGTGACAGCTTGAGGCTCTGTCTTGAAAATAAATAAATAAATAAAAAAAATCTAAAAGAGCCTGGCATTGTAGCAGGTGCCTGTAGTCCCAGCTACTGGGGAGGCTGAGGCAAGAGAATTGCTTAAGCTCAAGAGTTTGAGGTTGTTGTGAGCTGTGATGCCACTGCACTCTACTGAGGGTGACACAGTGAGACTATGTCTCAAAAAAAACAAACAAAACCACATAAAGCTCAAGGGATAAAGTTAGATCTATCACATATGGAAATTAAGAATACAGTGGGCGGCTCAGTGTCTGGAGCACAGTGATTATGATGTCGGCCACATACACCAAGGCTGGCGGGTTTAAACCCAGCTTGGGCCAGTTAAAAAACAATAATGGCAACCGCAACAAAGGAAATAGCTGGGCATTGTGGCAGGTGCCTGTAGTCCCAGCTACTCTGGCTGAGGCACTAGAATCATTTGAGCCAAAGAGTTTGAGGTTGCTGTGAGCTGTGACGCCAAGGCACTCTACCGAGGGTGATGTAGTAAGACTCTGTCTCAAAAAACAAAACAAAACAAAAAAAAAATGGTGGGCCTGAAAAAATTCATCAGTATCCAAAATAAAGAAATAAAAAAATAGCACAACACTTATGCTCAACTAAACTTTTAAGTGTGAACATGTTTTATATTGTTTTAGACTAGGAATCTGATTGCTTGACTCCATAATACAAAGAGTATTATACTGAGAGTTCTTATAACTGCATTTATTTATTTATATACTGAGACAGAGTGTCTATTTTTTGGTTGTAGTTGCCATTGTTGTTTGGCAGGCCCAGGCTGGATTTGAACCCGCCAGCTCTGGTGTATGTGGCTGGCGCCCTAGCCACTGAGCTACAGACACTGAGCCAGTGGCTATTTTGTTTTTTGTTGTTGTAGTTAGTTGTTGTTGTTTGCCAGGCCTAGGCTGGGTTCCAACCCGCCAGCCCTGGTGTATGTGGCCAGCACCCTAGCCGCTGAGCTACCAGGCACCAAGCCTAGAACTGCATTTATAAATAGCCACTTCAGTTATAAATACTTGATGTTCTGAGTAATCACAATTTGTTTATTTTGTTTTTAGAAAACAAGTTTCACTCTGTCACTTGGGCTGCAGTGCAGTGGTATTTCACTGTAACTTGCAACTCCTAGGCTCGAGCGATGATCCCAAATAGGGAGGACTACAGGTGCACACCGCCTCGTCCAGCTAATTTTTTTTATTTTTTGTAGAAATAGGTTCTCTTGGGTGGTGCCTGTGGCTCAGTAAATAGGGTCCTGGCCCCATAGACCAAGGGTTGTGGGTTCGCACCCACCCCAGCAAATAGCAACAAAAAAATAGCCAGGTGTTGTGGCAGGTGCCTGTAGTCCCTGCTACTCGAGAAGCTGAAGCAAGAGAATCACTGAGCTGCTCTGAGCTGTGAGGCCATGGCACTCTACTGAGGGCAACAAAGTGACATTCTGTCTCTTAAACTCTTGGCCTCCAGAGTCCTCCTATCTCAGCCTCCCAAAATGCTAAGACTATAGGTAGGCATGAGCCACTGAACCTGGCCACTAAAATGATTTAAAACAAACAATGGGTGAGCCCTGGCATGAAAACTTGATTCAACAAAGCTGACAATCTGCCATGCTCTTTTAGCTCCTCTTGTACATTGTAATAGTCACAGCTCAAGCCTAACTAACTTACCCTCTTAAAAGTTTGCTTCAGTTATCACTTACATGTAATAGTGGGTAAAAAACATGTTTATGTTTGAAAGATTTTCTGGGTTGGTGCCCAGGTTGTGAGAGGTGAGAAGTCTACAGAAACTCCAGCTTCTATGCTTCAGCAGAACAGATATTTTACCTTTCCCGAATACATGTAAGTGGTTACATACAACAGCTAAGTAATATTTTATAAGAATCTGGGCCAAATATTATGACCAAGAATTACTTTATAAGGAAAAGAACAACAGGGATAACATGGAAGGAATATATAAATCCTTACTATTATCAGGTGCTTTAAGTTATATTCACTTAATCTTATAAAAATGCTGAGGTAGGCAGCATACTAAGTACTGCCTTCATTTTATAGATGGGGAAACTGTGCCAGAACTGCTCACTCACCCCAACAGCACATCTATCAAACTCCACAGATTGATCTTTCATTATCTCCCCCATCCTGATTTTTTACACCACCACATCACAAGCAGCGCATGCCACAGTATCTACAGATTCACTGCCATTCTTTACTTACTCCTCTGATAACTTTGCCTACTCCAACCTTAAAACTTAAAGGCTTGGCATTTTTCTTCTTCTTTGAACCTGTAAAACAGATTTTCCTTTAAGATATTAAGTTCTAATGGAAAAATATAGTTTAATTATATTATTAATTTCAGAATAATAATGCTATATATTTGAAAAGAAACAGAAATTTAGAAATCCAGGTAATTCATCAAGAAAATTCCAGATGTTAAAATAATTATACGGCAAAAGGGTAAAAAGGTGGGACTCGTTATACACATACCATTAAAATAGCAAACTACTCTGCCTTTCTCTCTCTCTTTTTTTTAGAAACAGAGTCTCACTTTGTCACCCTCAGTAGAGTGCCATAGCATTATAGCTCACAGCAACCTCCAGCTCTTGGGGTCAGGAGATTCTCTTGCCTCAGCCTCCTGCCACAATACCCAGCTATTTTTAGAGACGTCTAAGGCTGGTCTGGAACTTGTGAACTCAGGAAATCCACCCACCTTGGCCTCCCAGAATGCTAGGATACAGGTATGAGCCATTGTCCTTGGCCTACTCTGTTTTTTCTATTAAAATACTACTACTTGGCTTGGCACCTGTAGCTCAGTGAGTGAGGATGCCAGCCACGTACACCAAGGGTGGCGGGTTTGAGCCCTGCCCAGGCCTCCTAAACAACAATGACAACTGCAACATGGCTCGGCACCTGTGGCTCAACAGGCTAGGGCACCAGCCACATATACCTGAGCTGGCGGATTTGCATCCAGCCCAGGCCTGCTAAACAACAATGATGGCTGAACCAAAAAATGGCCGGGACGTTGTGGCGGGCGCCTGTAGTCCCAGCTACTTGGGAGGCGGAGGCAAGAGACTCGCTTGAGCCCAGGTATTGGAGGTTGCTGTGAGCTGTGATGCCACAGCACTCTATCCAGGGTGACAGCTTGAGGCTCTGTCTCAAAAAACAAACAAACAAACAACAACAACAAAAAACAATTGCAACAAAAAAATATCCAGGTGTTGTGGCGGGTGCCTATACTCTCAGCTACTTGGGAGGCTGGGGCAAGGAAGTCACTGAAGCCCAAGAGTTTGAGGTTGCTGAGGGTTGTGACACCATGGCACTCTACTGAGACTGTCTCAAAAAACAACAACAAAAAACCTAATACTTGGCTCAGCGAGTGCTGGCCACATGCACTGAGGATAGCTGGTTCGAATCTGCCTGGGCCAGCTAAACAACAATGACAGCTGCAACAAAATAAATAGCCTAGCATTGTGGCAAGTGCTTGTAGTCCCAGATCCTCGGGAGGATGAGGCAAGAGTTTGAGGTTGCTGTGAGCTGTGATGCCACAGCACTCTACCAAGGGCGACATAGTGAGACTCTGTCTAAAAAAAAAAAAAAAAGTATACACACACACAAACTAAAACTTAACTTTGGGACATTAACCAAGTTTAGACCAGTCTACCTTATATATTACTTTGGGACATTAACCAAGTTTAGACCAGTCTTCCTTATATATTACTTCCTTATATATTACCAGTCTTCCTTATTATTACTGCAGTTTCCGGCCAGGGCTGGGTTTGAACCCACCACCTCCAGCATATGGGGCAGGCGCCCTACTCCTTTGAGCCACAGGCGCAGCCCCCTAAAATTTATTTTATTTTAATTAATTAATTTATTTTTATTTATTTTTAAATTTTTATTAAATCATAGCTGTGTACATTAGTGCAATCATGGGGCACAATGTGCTGACTTCATATACAATCTCAAGTATTTTTATCAAACTGTTCAACATAGCCTTCATGGCATTTTCTTAATCACTATATGAAGACATTTGTATTCTGCATTTAGTAAGTTTCATAATTTTTTTATTTTTTGAGATAGAGTCTCACTATGTCACCTTTGGTCGAGTGCCGTGATATCACAGCTCACAGCAACCTCAAACTCTTGGGCTCAAGCGATTCTCTTGCCTCAGCCTCCCAAGTAGCTGTGACTACAGGTGCCTGGTACAATGCTCAACTATTTTTTTTGTTTGTTTAGCAGGCTCAGGCCAGATTCGAACTCACCAGCCTTGATGCATGTGGCCGGTGCCCTAACTGCTGAGCTCCGGGTGCCGAGCCTCTTTTTTTTTGGAAACACAGTCTTATTTTGTCACCTTTGGTAGACTGCCATCATGTCAAAGCTCAAGCAACCTCAAAGTCTTGGGCGCAAGTGATCCTCTTGCCTCAGCCTTCCAAGCAGTTGAGACTGCAGGTACCCACCACAACACTGGGCTATTATTTTTTTTTTAGAGATGGAATTTTGTTCTTGCTCAGACTGGTCTGGAACCAGTGAGCTCAGCAATCCACCGCCTTGGCCTCCCAGAGTGTTAGGCTTACAGGAGAGAGCCACAGCGCCCGGTCATGTTTTGCTTTCTAAATACTAAGAAGTCTGTAGCTAGCCAATGATCAGTGAATGAAGACCTCACTGAAGGAAATCATAGGTATAAAAGACATTTGGAAAAAAAGTAGTTGACAGACAAGAAAGAGACAATGCCAACCACACATCTACCTGCCACACAATTATTCTGCAGTGTCTTTAAGCCAAAAAGATCAGATCAGATTGAGACTTACTTGTCTGAATATTGGTATCAAAAACAGTTCCATCCTGTAGTGTTCCCGTATACCAGCAGTGAACAATATCTCCCTTTTTGGGAAAGTTGGTTTTATCTCCTTTTTTTAGAATAGATTTTGTATATTTTGGTGGACCCTAAAACCAAAACAAAATTAATTCATGTCCTTTAGAAGAATGACAAATAGAATATCTATATAGCCAACAGTGACTAGACTTGGGTCATAGAGTTTACAAACTGTTTTACCTCTAGTCCACCTCTGTGAGTTAGAAATAAAGTCTCTCATTTCAAGATTACGAAGTGAACACCAGTAACTTACACATCTACAATTTCAAATAGCTTCCAGCTTCTTTGGAAATCAAAATCCTTTTGATAAGATTCTGTTCTGTTGTTTACGCAGTAAATCATAAAGTGAATTCAGTTACTACCTAAAGTTCTAAAAGTCATTATTATTTAATTCCTATAAAATCATAAGGCATTAATACTGAGTTTTTTCTTTTTCTTTTTTGTTGAAGTTTGGCCAGGGCTGGGTTTGAACCCACCACCCTCGGTATATGCCCTACCCACTTAACCACAGTGGGGCTGCCCCAATACTGAGTTTTTTCTTTAAAGATTTGAATTGCGGCTAAAACAGCAACAATAATTGGTATTTTGATATTTTCAGATGTTATTATATCTAAATAGAATAAATACAGTGATGTTGCCTCTTTCTTTTCTTTTCTTTTTTTTGCAGTTTTTGGCCAGGGCCAGGTTTGAACCCGCCACCTCTAGTATATGGGGCCAGCGCCCTACTGCTTGAGCCACGGGCGCCATCCAGATGTTGCCTCTTTTTCTGAACTTGAAAGTAAGTTCACAAAATGGATGAAACTGCCATAGTAGGTGTATTTCTTACAACAAAGCAGGATTACCAGATTACCATCTTTTTTTTTTTTTTGAGACAGAGTCTCACTATGTCACCGTCGGTAGAGTGCTCTGGCTTCACAGCTCACAGCAAGCTCCATCTCTTGGGCTTAAGCTATTTTCTTGCCTGAGCCTCCCAAGTAAAAAAGGAAAAACAAAAAACAAAAATGTTTTTTGTTTTTTTTAAAATTAACCAGGTATTGAGGCACACACTGACATATCCAGAGGCTGCTGTGTGAGTCCAGGGGTTTGTGTCCAGCTTGGGCAGCAAAGTGAGACCTCATCTCTAAAACAAAATAAAAAATTAAAAACAAAAAGATTATGTCAGGGGCTGGGCATGGTGGCTCATGCCTATAATCCCAGCACTCTGGGGAGGCTGAAGTGGGTGTATCACCTGAGCTCACAGATTTGAGACTAGCCAGAGCAAGAGTCAGACCCCATCTCTAAAAATAGCCAGGCATTGTGGTGGGCACCTGCAGTCCCAGTGTCTTGGGAGGCTGAGGCAAAAGAATTGCTTGAGGCCAAGAGTTTGCGATTGCTGTGAGCTATGATGCCACAGCACCAAGTGAGATTCTGTCTCCCCACCCCCCAAAAAGTCATTTAAATCATTCAAAATAATGTCATTTTAACATGTAATCAAAATAAGAAATAAGTGAGATATTTTACATTGACAAAAATGATAGTAAGCCCTTGAAACTAACTGCATATTTTATACTTAAAACATTTCAGTTTGAACTAGCTAAAGTGTTCAATAGCCAGATATGGCTAGTGACTACCCTGTTGAATACTCAAGTTCTAGACAGCACAGAATTACTGAAGACTTTTGGACAAGGTATGCTTTGCAAAGTATTGTTTCAGGAAGATTAAAGTAGCCATTTTGGGGCTGAACGAGCATCTTTCCCAACATACCAAGTTTGAAACCTGCCTTGGAATGCTTAAAAATGGAAAAAGAATAAAGACTTGAAAGAAAAGTGAGATATTTGAGAGCATTAGTCCTGAAAGAGACATGAAAAAGAAAAGGAGCGGAAGATTTAAACAACTTTTAAGCTGTTGCCTAAAGCTGAATGGAATGGGTTATTACTTGGGCACATATAATTTGAAGGGAGTAAGAAGCAACTGAGAATTTGTGAGAAAATGTTCAGTAGTTTATTTGGGTGATGTGATAGGGAATCCAGTGAGGGATGGTATAAATAAGTGGTTCTCAACCTTCCTAATGCTGCGATGTATTTTCATTGTTACAAAGGGGTCGTGAACCACTTTGTAGGTTGAGAACCACTGGTATAAATGTTGCTGAGAGACAGTGAAACTACAAAAAAAAAAAAAAAAGCTTGGTAGATATTAAACATGAATTTACACCAGGCCAAATAACAGTTCTATGATTATGTGTCTCTTTATGATGCTTACGCTTACTGTCCAGTCCCAAAGCATGAGATGGACCAGAGGCTATGGAATCTATGCTGCTAAGAAGGTAAAGCATATAAATGGGCTCAAGCTGGCCAGTCAAATGAAAAGAGGTCTTAAACAAAATGACATACTTAGAGACCCTTCCAAGTCCGTATGAACTTGTCTTTTGGCTCGGCGCCTGTGGCTTAGCAGGCTAAGGCGCCAGCCATGTACACCTGAGCTGGCGGGTTTGAATCCAGCCCAGCCCACCAAACAATGACAGCTGCAACCAAAAATGGCCGGGCGTTGTGGCAGGTGCCTGTGGTCCCAGTGACTTGGGAGGCAGAGGCAGGAGAATCACTTGAGCCCAGGAATGGGAGGTTGCTGTGAGCTGTGATGCCACAACACTCTATCCAGGGTATCAGCTTGAGGCTCTGTCTCAAAAAAAAAGAACTTGTCTTTTAGTTCCTTCCTTCCTTCCTTTTTTTTGAGTCCCTCTCAAGTAGCTGGGACTATAGGTACCTGCCACAATACCCTGCTATTTTTTTGTTGCAGTTGTCACTGTTGTTTAGCTGGCCTAGGTCAGTTTTGAACCCGCCAGTCTTGGTGTATATGGCTGGCACCTTCATCACTGTGCTACGGGCTCCAAGCCTCCTTTTGTTTTTTGTTTGAGACAATCTTAAGTTGTTGCCCTCAGTAGAGTGCCATGGTGTCATAACTCAACAGCAGTCTGAAAATCTTGGGCTCAAGCAATCTTCTTGTCTCAGCCTCCCATGTATCTGGGACTACAAGTATCTGCCTGCCACAACGCCTAGCTGTTTTTAGAATTGGGGTCTCCTTCTTGTTTAGGCTAGTCTTGAACTCCTGAGCTTAAGCAATCCATCTGCCTCAGTCTCCCAGAATGCTAGGATTATAGGCATAAGCCACTGCACCTGGCTGCTAACTCGTATCATCCTTAATGATATACATCTGACTGGTAATAGTATCATCTTTCTAATTTTCTGAAAGGTAAAGTATGTTGGCAATTGCATCTACACCCTTTAGCAATCAATCTATTTTCCTTGTAGTTAAGAAAACAGTTATCAAATATTAATTTTATAGTACTTGAAAACTGCTTTTTATGTGTATATTCTCATAAACATTAATTTGTGCTTTTCAACCTACGGGAAAAGGTCATGCAAAATTAACTAGCTTTACTCATATAAACATCTATAATTTTATACTTGAACTTACACTCTTTCCACAAATACCCAAATACTACATCTTCACCAATAAATAGGCTATACCTGACAAGAACTAAAGATAGATTATCACCACTGACACTTAGTGAACTTTATCAGAAATGGCAAGATCATTATTCGCTGCTAAAGCTGTTGTTAGCAGGTGTCCTTAGCTTTACTACAGAAATCCATTTGCAGAAATAATTTCATCTGGTTCTTCAAACTTTGTACCAAAACACAAAATCTAGGCTGGGAAAATTGAGACAGATGAACCACACCCAGCCGCAGCCAGGCGTGGATTTCTATTGCCAGGGACACTGTGTACATTAGAAACAGCTAAAAATAATCAAAAGGATGTTTCTTTCACTCAGTCCAACTTGGCTATAGAATCAGGACCTTAAAATAGCTTTGAAAGCACAGAAGCTCTGGTCAGATGTGAAGGTGGTATTACATACAAAGTCAGAATATCACAGGATAGACTACTATTGTAAAGTACTAGTTTAGGCTTATTTTGTCCCAGAATACTTTAAGAAAAGATGGCATACTCCAAGTCAGTGTTTGGCTCGTTGAAAGTGCCCCCCCTCCACTATGAAGAATTAGTTGTATAAAGCAAACATTATTTTTGAAATTCATGTAAGTAATGAAACAAGAAAATACTATATACAAACCTCATCCAGAGTCTCTTCAGACTTGGTTTCCTTGGGTTTGTCTTCACTAAGCTTCACATTTTTCACTTGTTCAGACACTTTACTTACACTTTCAGTACCCTTGAAACGCTGTAAGGGGAATATTATAACATTATACTTAGGACAGACTGAAAATGAGAAAGGACATCTCCATTTTTAGCCTCTTCATTAAACAAGTATCTGCACCAAAACTATAGGTATGTCTGTGGTCACCAGGGCCTATTAGGAAGTGGCCGCACAGCAGGAGGGGACTGTGGCCAGGCCAGTGAGCGCAGCTTTGTCTGGGTTCACAGCCACTCTCCACTGCTGGCATCGCCGCCTGAGTTGGGCCTCCTGTCAAGTAAGTGGGGGGATGTAGCTTCTCGTAGGAGCGTGAACCCTACTGTAAACTGCTCACCTGAGGGATGTAGGTTGTGTGCTCCTTAGGAGACTCTAAATGCCTGGTGATGTGAAGTGGAGCTGAAGACACAGCGACCCAAGTAAGGGCATCACCGAGTCCCATCACCCCCAGACGGCACCATCGTGTTGCAGGAAAACAAGCTCGGGTCTCCCACCGATTCTGCATTATGGTGGCTTACATAATTATTTCATTGTACATTAAAATACAGTAATAACAGAAATAAAGTGCCCAATAAGTGTAATGTACTTTAAATTCCAAAACCACTCCCCACCATCTGTGGAAAAACTGTCTTCCATGAAACTGGTCCATGGTGCCAAAAAATGTTGGAGATCGCTGTGTAATATAACTCCACTATAAATAAATGGGCTAAGAACAAAAAGGAATTCTGTTCAGCATTGTAACCAATAATCATGACCCTTGGGTCAGTTGACAACATGAATTCTGAAATGAGAACCATGACCTTAGAAGGGCTAATTTGACCTAGAGATATAAATGCTATTCCAACTCTTTAGTGAAGATTCTTTTCTAATGGAAGATGGTCATTTCACAGTTAGCAAATATTGGAGAACTTCTTTTTTTTTTTTTTGAGACAGAGACTCAAGCTGTCACCTTGGATAGGGTGCCGTGGCATCACAGCTCACAGCAACCTCCAATTCCTGGGCTCAAGCGAGTTTCTTGCCTCCGCCTCCCAAGTAGCTGGGACCACAGGCACCTGCTACAACACCTGGCCATTTTTTTTTGGTTACAGCCGTCATTGTTGTTTGGTGGGCCGGGCAGGATTCGAACCCACCAGCTCAGGTGTACGTGGCTGGCGCCTTAGCCTGCTGAGCCACAAGACGCTGAGCCTGGAGAACTTCTTAAAATTTATTTTTTTTTATTTTTGAGACAGAGTCTCACTTTGTCACCCTGGGTAGAGTACCGTGGCGTCACAGCTCACAGCAACCTCAAACTCTTGAGCTTAGGCGATTCTCTTGCCTCAGCCTCCCAAGTAGCTGGGATTACAGGCACCCACCACAACGCCCGGCTATTTTTTGTTGCAGATGTCATTGTTGCTCAGCTGGCCTGGGTTGGGTTCGAACCCACCACCCTTGGTGTATGTGGCTGGAACCTTAAAATTTATTTCCTAAAGGATCAGCCTAAATCCAAACTAGACTTCAAAGTCATTAATGCTATGGAACTCAATTTTTCTGTATAACATTTAATATGCAAAGTGACTGTTTAAGTAATTTGGTAATAGCAACTGACCTTTGGATAACCTCAGTGGCCTTAAGAATTTGTTATCTCACTTTAAACTACAAAATCTGGTCCCTTTCAAAATACCAAAACATTCTGCCATATTTGCAGATTTGACAGCTAGTTTCCTTATAATGACAGTTAAGAAAATTTACAGGCAGAAAACCTCCAACATATTCTGCAAATAAATATATTTAAAACAACCTTTTGAAGTTAAAATTTTTTTTTTTTTTTTGAGACAGAGCCTCAAGCTGTCACCTTGGATAGAGTGCTGTGGCATCACTGCTCACAGCAACCTCCAATTCCTGGGCTCAAGCGAGTCTCCTGCCTCTGCCTCCCAAGTAGCTGGCACTACAAGTGCTTGCCACAATGCCCGACCTGGGGCTGGATTCGAACCTGCCAGCTCAGGTGTACGTGGCTAGCGCCTTAGCCCATTTAGCCACAGGCACCGAGCCTGAAGTTAAATTTTTAAAATGATATTTGGCTAATGGAATAAAACAACACTCACCTTAGTTTCAAAAAGATGGTTATAGGCTGTAACCAAATGGTCCTTGTTAGCAGTCTTGGCCACATTTTTAATGTTTCCTAATAATTTGTGTTCTGCAAGAAACTATAAAGAAAAACCTGGGTAGTCAAAAATAATTTCCCTCAAATAAGAGGAGTCTAAAATTAGAAAATGACCATCTAATGTTAGTAGTAGTATTTTTAATAGTACTGTTCATGAAGAAGAAATCACACAAACACTGTATTTTTTATCCTAACGCATTACCAAAAAGAAATCTAAGTGAGTCCAGGCATAGTGGCTCATGCCTGTAATCCTAGCACTCTGGTAGGCTAAGGCGGGTGGACTGCCCTGAGCTCAGAGGTGTGAGACCAGTCTAAGCCAGAGTCAGAGTGAGACCCTGTTATCTACCAAACAAACAAACAACAACAACAAAAAAACCAGGCCTGTGGTGGGCGTCTGTAGTCCTAACTACTTGAGAGACTGAGGCAAGAGTATTGCCAAAGGTCAAGAATTAGAGGTTCGTGTGAGCTATGATGCCATGGCACTCTACCGAGGGCCACAAAGTAAGATTGTCTCAATTAAAAAAAAAAAACTAAGTGAGATTTAAAAAACTGGGCATTTTGGGTGGTGCCTGTGGCTCAAAGAAGTAAGGTGCTGGCCCCATATGCCAGAGGTGGCGAGTTCAAACCCAGCCCTGGCCAAAAAAAAAAAAAAAAAAAAAGCCCGCAAAAACAAAACAAACAAACAAACAAACAAAAACTGGGTATCTTAAGATCACAAGACTAGAACTGTAGTACTATGTATGGGACATAATGGTTCCTTCTAACCTTTCTGCCAACAATAGAACTTCCCTAGCTGACCACCTCTTTAAGTTGACCTAATTTCCTTTTTTTTTTTTTTGTAGAATGCTGGGGTGTCATAGCTCACAGCAACCTCAAACTCTTGGGCTTAAGTGATCCTCTTGCCTTAGCCTCCTGACGAGCTGGGACTATAGGTGCCTGCCACAATGCCTGGCTATTGTACATATGCACATGTATATATCTGTACAGTAGACCTAGTATCTTATGCTGACCACCTCCATAAATTAACCGATTTGTTCTAGTCCCTTGGGAGGTAAGTTACAGAGGTTCTATTGAATCAGTTAAATGTGTGGGCTGTGGAGTCAAATTATCGAGATTAAAATCCTACCTGTCTGACCCTAGACAAGGGACTAAGCTTTCTTGAAGACTCATTCTCCATTTCTGTAGTAAAATATTAGAAACAGCATCTATGTCAAAAGGATGCTGTAAGGATAAAATATAACAACATATTCATAGACTACAGTGCCCTGGAGTCAGCCTAGCTCATGGCAACCTTAAACTCCTGGGTTCAAGTGATCCTTTTGCCCTAACCTCCCAAGTAGCTGAGTCTATAGGCACCCACTGCAAGGCCCACCTAATTATTTCTATTTTTATTAGAAACAGGGTCTCTCTTGCTTAGGCTGGTCTTGAACTCCTCAGTTCCAGCAAGCTGCCCACCTTGGCCTCCCACAGGGTTAGGAATACAGGTAAGCCATTTCACCCAGACTACAATGACAGCCTGTGACAAAATAAGGACTTAAAACATATATTTACTATTACAAGTAATAAAGTATTTATTGATGTTCTTCTTTTGAGACAGTCTCACTCTGCTACCTTGGCTAGAGTGCAGTGGCATCCTGGACTTAATTGATCCTTCTGCCTCAACCTACCAAGGAACTATAGGTATGTGCCAGCAGGCCTGGCTAAGTTTCCTATTTTTTTGTTTTTTGAGACAAGAGTCTCACTTTGTCACTCTGGGTAGCGTGCTGTGGCATCACAGCTCACAGCAACCTCAAACTCTGGAGCTCAAGCTATTCTCCTGCCTCAGCCTTCCATGTAGCTGGGACCACAGGCGCTTGCCGCAACACCCAGCTATTTTTTGTTACACTTGTCATTGTTGTTTAGCTGGCTTGGGCTGGTTTTGAACCTGCCACCCTTGGTGTATGTGGCTGGTTCTGTAACCACTGTGCTACAGGCACCGAGCTGCATAACATATTTTCATCTCAAATCATGTCATGTGAGGGTTTGAATAACGTCTTTGTTTCCCTCTATTTTTTTTTTTCTTTGCAGTTTTTCGCTGGGGCCAGGTTTGAACCCACCACCTCCGGTATATGGGACCGGTGCCCTACTGCTTTGAGGCACAGGTGCCACCCTGTTTCCCTCTATTTTGCTTCCTTTTCTCACTTGTCCATACTTGACTCCTCATTTTGTTACTTTCTCAAAGTTGTTCTTTAGCATCTTCTAAGTTTTTGATTAGGCAGTTTTTCTAATATACAATATACTATTTGTATATTTTATCTTTTGCTTTTTCTCGTCCGTTCTTAATGTTCTAAATGATTAACAAACAGCTGAGAAAGGAGATTAAAATTGATTAAATCAAAGTAATCAGTGGCTTAGCACTCTTGTAATTTATTTAGCAAGGTTCCCCCCCTTAAAAAATCCCAAATATAAACATCTCCTAGATATCTTATGATCAATAAAATAATTATTGTCAAATATAGCTGTAAGTATGTGAATGATCCCCGAAGAATATGCATTTAAAGGATTAACATGCTACAAAAATATTCTGATAGGGTGAAACCTGTGACTCAGTGAGTAGGGCGCCCGCCCCATATAACGAGGGAGGTGGGTTCAAACCCAGCTCCGCCGAACTGCAATTAAAAAAAAAATAGCCAGGCGTTGTGGTGGGTGCCTGTTGTCCCAGCAAGTCAGGAGACTGAGGCAAAAGAATCACCTAAGCCTAGGAACTGGAGATTGCTGTAAGCTGTGATGCCACCGTACTCTATGGAGGGTGATAAAGTTGAGACTCTGTCTCTAAAAAAATTCTGATAATCCTAGTCTCTTGAAATTGTTACACTTGGGCCAGTTTCACCAGAGATTCCATATTGGGATGATTTGTTTTATAAGAATTTGATGAAGTACAGTACCAAAACATTAAATGTTAATGATATCCCTACCCTATTTTTAGGTGAAATACCATTGGCTTAAGAGAAAATAGAATGGTGTAAAGATCCGTGACACATCATGTCTTTCAGCCTTGTATCCTTAAAAGCTGAGGATAGTTTTTGCTATATATAGTTGTATGAGTTATCTCTTTCATGAAGATATAGATGCCACCAGTAAATAACGATTCACCAGTAAGAAACTGGAGGCTGGAGAGTTCTTGTATTTTCCCATTAAGACCCACGCCCCCCGCAAATGAAAATAAAATAGAATCCTCTCCAAATGAATGCAAGTTTGGAATTTTAAAGATCGCAGAGAAATTACATTCAGGTTGCTGCTTCGAATTCTGGTAAGTGGAGGATGGTGTGTGCACTACACGTACAGTAGTTAAGTAATTTAAAAGAGGTATGCATGATCTTAATTTCGGAAGGACAAAAAATAGCTTGACAACAGACAGATGGTTAAGATGGAGACTATGCTGTAGAGTGTAGGGAGTACAGTATGAAGAATGCCAAATAAACTCCTCAGTCTGATTGTTTACAACAATGAAGACCACAGCACAGGAGCGCGCGCGTAGCTCTCCGAAGTATGGAAGGAAAAGATCATTTAACGGGTCGACATTTTAAGCAAAAGTTAAATCACAATCTACGGGTTTTAAAAAATTAACACGTATTAATGCTCAGTATTTAGTAGATTATTGAAAAAAGCGAGATGCACACATCGTTTCCACGGAACTCTTCGAATCCCATCCCCTCTCCCCACTAGCCGGCACCCCGCTCCCGGGGCCACCCCCCCACTCCCGTCTCAGCCCCCAACAAACAAGAGTTCCTTTTCTTCACGCCCTCCACCCACACTCAAGGAACCCAGCGCGGGTCTAATTCTGAGATCGCTCCCCGCGCCGAAGTAGGCCCTCCCGGGAGGCGCGCGGGGCCGCAGAGGGATACGGGATGAAGGGCATCTCCAGGGGGGTGAGGCGTCCCTCCGCCGCACCAACCCTGCCGCCCCGCCGCCTCTGGTACCGAATCTGAACCGTGGTCCTGCAGAAACTTGATAATGTCCTTCTTGGGCAGCTGCTCGCTACGCAACTGCTCCACGGTCCACGCCCGCTGAGGAACGGCTGCCGCCATCTTCCCCCTGCAGCCACCGCTTTACTGAGCCAGCCCGCCTCGGTTCGGCATCGCCCCGCCCCGGGGGCGTGGCGCAGACGCCCTCGCAGGGCTAGGGGCGGGGCCAGTGCTGCGGCCGGCGCCTCTGGGAGCTGTACTTGAGTGACGTAAAGTCTGTGCGCTGCGGGCTTCTTTGTTAAGACGGGTTCAAAAAACTTACGGAGGTGGCCTCGGCAGACAGCTACGCGGAAGACCCCTAGCGGCCATCTACTCTTACCTGGACCCACTTGTGAGGCGCCCTCTAGAGGGAGTGATATTTACCAGCTATTATCCAGGCTTCATACCACCTATTGGCTACTAGGCCTTTCAAGGTCCTGTCTACAACCTGTTTAAGGAAAACAGTAGCATACAGACTTCATTCTAATCTCTCATTTTATCTAGTTATAGCCTTAAAATTCACACCTGTATTGGCCCAGTCCTTGTCATCAGAGCAACCTACATTCCGCAATCGCCCATTTAAAGACCACACAAATGAAACTTAAATGTAAACTGTTCCTTTCCCTCCCCCCATAGAAACACGAGAAAGTCTGTCTAAAAGCCATTTCAGAAACTTGAACAAATGAAACAATGAAGGTACACTCAGGATGTCGCATACTGAGGGTGATAAGGATGGCAATATGAATGCTTATAACAGCTCCACGTGTGTGTGTACTTTTCCTCATACACAAGGAAATACATTTAAGGAGGTTACTCAAAGTCATCAGGTTGAGAGTGGAGAAGCCAGAATTGTCTGAGAAAGCTATGGCTCCAGTGGAATGACTGCACACCGACATTCACTGCTTTTATTTGTAATAAAGATGTAAATGTGGAACATTAGGACCCCTTACATTAAAAAAAATTCTAAGATAAAGGGAAAAAAAAAGAAAAAACCCTCAAACAAGCAAAAATTCTAATAACAGAAGCAGACCACATTCACGTTCCTTTAAACAATAAAAATATTAAAATAATGCATTTCCACTCCTAATACAACGAAAAAGAAACATTTTTTTCTTAGCCTAGGTAAATAAGACAAATTATTCGTTCCATATACTTGCTTTTCACTCCATCATTCGATTTAAAAATACAAACAACTAGGAATAGGACACATAAGACGCTCAGTAACATCAAGTTCACAAAATTATGGGTATTTCATTATCCCCGGATCTTGAATTTATTTTATCATTTTAAGAGATTTACCACATTAACAACGACTCCCAGATACAAGAACCTAATTGTTGGAAACGGAACTCAAATTTACCGTCTGTAAAATAACTGCAAAGGGGACCAAATATAGAGTAACTCTTGACAATGCGCATGCGTCTTTGGCCGCGAGGATTTCCGGGAAACCAGCCAATCAAATTCGCAGCCTAGACTGCGCGGCGGGCATTTCCAACCGGATAAACCAACTGGCTGCGGTCTGGTAGTGTTGTTCCAGTTTTGTCCGGAGGAAACTGATGGGGTTTGGAACCGAGCGGGTTGAGTTGCTGCAGCTACCAGTTTCTTAGTGAAGCCTCAGGTAGTTGTCGGCCTAATGACAGGACGGCAAAGAACACTTTTCCAGACGTGGGGCTCAAGCATCTCCCGATCCTCTGGGGCTTCTGGGTGCAGCACAGGAACTGAGCGGCCTCAGAGCCCTGGCGGCTCCCGGGAGCGTTTGCCAGCAACCGCGGAGGCTCAGCCGGAGTCGGACGACGATGTGTTGCTGGTCGCGGTGTACGAGGCTGAGAGGCAGCAAAGTCTGGAGAATGGCGGGTTCTGCACCTCAGCTGGCGCCCTGTGGATTTACCCCACCAATTGCCCGGTCCGGGACTACCAGCTGCGCATCTCCCGGACTGCTCTGTTCTGCAACACGCTGGTGTGTCTGCCTACTGGGCTGGGGAAGACCTTTATTGCCGCCGTGGTGATGTACAATTTCTACCGCTGGTTTCCTTCGGGCAAGGTGGTCTTCATGGCCCCCACGAAACCCTTGGTGACACAGCAGATCGAGGCTTGCTACCAGGTGATGGGTATCCCACAGTCCCACATGGCCGAAATGACAGGTATCTTAGACAGAATGGGCTAATTTGAAATTAAAAGCTGGGTATCCAGGGGAAAGTATGCATTCTGATAGAAATAGAGCTAACTCCTCACCCGTGCGCAATAGTTCCCAGCTCACACTATGCGTATATCCCCGCCCTTAAAACATCTGTTAATACTTAAAGCAAAGCCAACACAGGTGAATAGGGTTACTTTATTCAATCTTTAGAGAATGTCCGTGCCTTGTCAGAGTATTTTGAAGCTATTATGTATGTATACCCCGTGGGTAACTGAACATGATGTTTCTTGGCATTCTTTCCAAGAAGGGTTTCCTGGTTCAAGAATTTGCTTGTATTTAAATATTATGCTATTTTGTAGGAATCCTCTAAAAACAATCAAGTCGTGGTTTTAGATAAGTGCCAGCTTTGAATTTGGACCACAGCAGAGCTTTATTATTTTTTTATGTCAGAATGTTACAGAGGTACTAATGTTTTGGGTACATGCTTGCTTTTGTACAGTTTGAGTCAAGGTTATAATTGTGTCTCTTCCCTCACACCAGAGCTTTACATTGAAAACATTCCAATTAATTGAAATAATAATAATAATTGTTAAATTATTCTCAAGCAGATTGACAAAGCTTGTGTACATTCTGAAAATAGGCCAGACTATTTATATTTTACAGATAACAGTCTGAAGTTTAGAATACCACTTTTATTTACAGGGTCTACTCAAGCTCTCACCAGGAAAGAAATATGGTGCAATAAGAGAGTCCTTTTTCTTACACCTCAGGTCATGGTAAATGACCTTTCTAGAGGAGTATGTCCTGCTGTTGAAATAAAGTGCTTAGTTATTGATGAAGCTCATAAAGCTCTTGGAAACTATGCTTATTGCCAGGTAAGAATTTTGTTAAATGATGTTTTGTAGTGTAACCATATTATTAAGGGGTATTTTGGACAATAGTTGTTAGTGGTGGATTGACAGTATTGTTATAAAACACTTTACATCTGTTATCTCAGAATAGATGGTGGTAGGGGTGGTAGGGCATATCTGTATTTTAATTCATCCATTCAATTCAGTGTTGCCACTGTGTTGTTTTCTTTTTTAACCTAATAATTATTTGTGTCAGATATGGATCATGAGAGCCTGGCCATGGTTAGGTTTGTGATCTAAAGTAAGACAGGGGTGGAATTTTGGAACTAACAATGTAAACATTGGTGGTGGATATGTAGTGTCATCTTTGACAGCTGAATAAAATAATTACCTGTTAGGGTTATTAGGATTAAATGACATAAGGTATCGAACATACCTAACACAGTGCCTTCTAGTTGAGTACTTGGATGAAGTTGCACTAAGTCAAATTGACTTTCTTTTCTATTTCCCTCTTTTTTTAAGGAGGACTTTGCCTCTTCTACTTAAAGGCCAGGTCATGAAGGCATCTGTATTTTATGCTTAACAGTTTGAATGTACTTTGTAGGCTGTAGGGAATACAGATGGTAGAGATTCATTAAAAAATGTATGGGTGGGCCAGGTGTGGTGGCTCACGCCTATAATCTCAGCACTCTGGCAGTAGATTGCCTGAGCTCAGGGGTTTGAGACCAGCCTGAGCCAGAGCAAGACCTCATCTCTAAAAAATAGTGGGGTGTTGTGATGGCTACTTGGAGGCAGAAGAATTGCTTGAACCCAACGGTTTGAAGTTCCTGTGAGCCATGGTACTCTACTGAGGGTGACAAAGTGAGACTCTGTCTCAATAAAAAAAAGTATAGTTGAGGTAGAACTTAAAATTTGAAAGGTATTAGAGGGGAGAGGGCTAACAGGAGAGTATCTAATGAGGGACAGGAGGAATGTGGGATGAGAATTCAGACAGCAAACTGTGAAGATTGTGAGCATTCTGGAAGCAGAGTGGATTGGAAGGAGTGTGGAAAGATAGTGCAATTTTAGATATGTTAAGTTTGAGGTGTTTATGGTGATAGTACAAGTTTTAGATGTGTTAAGTTTGAGGTGTCTATGGTGAATCCAGCTCTAGATTTCCATTAGGCAGTAGGCGATAAAAATGGATCTCACTGTAGAGTTCTGAGCGGTAGATACAGATTTAGAAATTATCAGCATACAAGTGGTAGTTAAAACTATGATAAAGAATAGAAGAGGGGGCGGCACCTGTGGCTCAAAGAAGTAGGGCGCTGGCCCCATATGCCGGAGGTGGCGGGTTCAAACCCAGCCCTGGCCCAAAACTGCAAAACAAATAAAAAAGAATAGAGAAGGGAAAGTTGATTTTATTTATTGCAAAGACACAAATTTTATGCTACTTTGTGAATTTGTAAAGTAGTTTCTGTTGGGGATTTTACACGTTATTGTATTATATCTGTATTAGGGAGAACTGTCATTTTTCTTCCTATTCAGTTTTCCAAGTACCAGCTATTGAATAGGGATTCTTTTCCCTTACTTGTCAAAAATCAGATGGCAATATGAGGATGATTTTATATCATCTGGGTTCTCTGTTCTGATCCATTGGTCTATGTCTTTGTTCTTGTGCCAATACCATGCCGTCTTCCTTACTATAGCCTTGTGGTAGAGCTTGAAGTCCAGTAAATTGATGCCTCCAATTTTTTTTTTTTTTTTTTGAGATGGAGTCTCACTCTTTCGCTATGGGTAAAGTGCTGTGGCGTCATCATAGCTCACATCACCCTAAAATTCCTGGGCTCAAGCGATCCTCCTGCCTCAGTTTTTGTATTTTTAGTGGAGACAGGGTTTTGCTCTTGCTCAGGCTGGTCTTGAACTCCTGAGCTCAAGTAGTCCATGTGCTTTTTGTTGCCAGAATGCTAGCATTACAATTACAGGCATGAGCCACTATACCCAGCCTCCAATTTGTTCTTATTGCTTGAAGTTGCTTTGGCTATATAGGATCTTTTCTGATTCCATGCAAAGTACAGAATTATTTTTTCTAGGCTGGGTGAAGTGGCTCATGCCTGTAATCCTAGCACTCTTGGAAGCCAAGGCGGGTGGATTGCTTGAGCTTAGGAGTTGGAGACCAGCCTGAGCAAAAGCAAGATCCTGTCTCTACTAAAAATAGAAAAACTGAGGCAAGAGGGTTGCTTGAGCCTGAGTTGGAGGTTGCTGTGAGCTATGACACCACAACACCATACTCAGGGTGATAGCTTGAGACTCTGTCTCAAAAAAATTTATTTTTTCTTGGTGGCGCCTGTGGCTCAAAGGAGTAGGGCGCCAGCCCC
>CAUYON010014850.1:0-12143 GCA_963573935.1 Arctocebus calabarensis | reverse complement strand
TTTTTTTTTGAGACCTGGATGCCCTAGAGTGCTGCTGGGGCATCATAGCTCATGGTAACCTCCAACTCTTGGGCTTGAGCAATCCTTTTGCCTCAGTTTTTCTATTTTTTTTTTTTTTTTTTTTTTGTAGAGACAGAGTCTCACTTTATCGCCCTGGGTAGAGTGCCGTGGCATCACACTGCTCAAAGCAACCTCCAGCTCTTGGGCTTAAGCGATTCTCTTGCCTCAGCCTCCCGAGTAGCTGGGACTACAGGCGCCCGCCACAGCGCCCGGCTATTTTTTTGTCTTGCAGTTCGGCAGAGGCCGGGCTTGAACCCGCCACCTTCGGTATATGGGGCCGGCGCCCTGCTCGCTGAGCCACAGGAGCCGCCCAGCAATCTACAATTTAGCTATATATTGTAAAGCTCAGCATTTCAGTCAGTTGAATGACTGTGTGATGAAGTCTCAAATTCCATTCTGTCTGTATCAGTGAGGAGCTTTCCAGAGAAATAGGATAGGCAGATAAATAGATAGTTATGGACTGAATTGTGTCCTCCTAAAATTCATATGTTGAAGTCCTACAATGTTACTGTTTTTTGAGATAGAGCCCATGGGGGCAATGAATGTTTAATGAGGTCATAGGGATAAGGCCCTAATCCCATAGGAGAAGAGACCTTATAAGAGGAAGAGACCCAGCGAACTTTCTCTCTCTTTGTGGGTGCACAGAAGGACCATGGAAAGACACAGCAAGATGGCAGCTATCTAAAAGCTGGGAAGGGAAGCCTCACCAGATACCAGCCCTGATCTTGAACTTCAGGTCTCTCGAACTGTGAGAAAATATGTTTCTGTTGTTTCAGCCACCCAGCAGGGGTGCTTTGTTATGGCATCCCTAGAAGTCCCTAGAAGACTAATAGAGATAGAGATATATTTTAAGGAATTGGCTCAGGTATTTGTGGAACCTGCAAGTCAAAGATCTGTAGAGCAGGCTGGCAGACTGAAAACTGAGGTGGGATTTCTATGTTATAGTTCCAAGATAGAATTCCTTATTCTCTAGGGTCCTCAACTCAACTCAGAGTCACCATCTGAGCTCCACCTGTTGTCAGATCAGTAGCCTTATTAGATTCTCATAAGAACATGAACCCAACTAACCCTAACCCTAACCCTACTGTTACCTGTGCGTGTGAGGGATCTAGGTTGTGGGCTCCTTGTAAGAATCTCAGGCCTGATGATGCAAGGTGGAGCTGAGGTGGTTATACTAGCAGTGGGGAGCAGGTGCAAATAGGAACTATCATTAGCAGAGAGGTATGACTGCACAGAGACTATAATAAATCAATTGCTTGCAGACTCACATCAAAACCAGGGGGTGGCAAGTGACAATTAAGCTGCACCAGGAGGCAGGCTTTATAGGAGCGAGTGAGCATCTTGCTTCAATGTAAAGCTGTATCTGGTGGCAGGCTATAAGTCAGAATCTGACACTTATTTTGGTGCACGTGTGGCCTGCCGATTGTTTTACTTACGACTTCCATCTGGGCCCCTTTCCTATACTGCGCACTTGTCTCAGTCACAATTATTGTCAGCTCATAGGCTGGCTAACCCTAGCAAAAATGAGTAAAAAACAAACCTCACTAGAGAGCTTCTTTAAAAAGGGGGAAAGACCAAATGATGAGACAGCAGAAGACGCTAAGACTGCCAACAAAATGAACCCTGCATTTAAAAGAAAACACCAAGAGTCCTACTTAAATTACAGGTTAATTGCAATAGGAGATTCACATTCTCCAAGCTCACTTTGTATAATACGTGGCCACTGGCGAGCCAATGAAGCCGTGAAACCTTCAAAACTGCTTCGGCACATGCAGCCCAAGCATGCTGCATTGAATGATAAGATTCTGGATTTTTCCAAAAGAAAAATGTGAACACGAAGAACAGAAGCAATCATCAAAGGCCACCACTCTATCACATGTGTCTGCACTGCCAGTGTCATTCTTAGTGGCTACCCACACTGCTAAAACCAAGAAGCCCTTTGCTGTTGGTAAAGAGCTGATCCCGCCTACTGCTAAGGACATTTGTCGTGAACTTTTTGGAGAGACTGCAGTTCCAAAGGTGGCACGTGTTCCTTTTTCAGCTGGCACCATAACTAAACGAATTAATGAAATAGCAGAAGATACAGAGGCACCTTTGTTAGAGGGGATTAATGAGTCACCGTGATCCACAAACCAGGTCGATGAGTCTATTGATATTGACAGCAAGGCAACAGTGCTTGTTTTTGTGCTATATATTTTTCAGGAGGATGTGCATGAGGATATGTTATGTGTCCTTTTGTTGCCAACTGACAAAGCTATTCAAGTCTTTGAATGATTACATGTCAGGAAAACTGAATTGGTCATTTTGTATCGGTGTATGCACAGGTGAAGAGGCTCTCATGGCCGGATGGCTTACTGGTATCACTGCTTGGGTCCAGGAATTGCTTCTGAATGTGAGTCTATGCACGGTGTCATCCATGGGGAAATGCTGGCTAGCCGAAAAATGTCACCTGAACTAAACAAAGTTTTGCAGGATGTGATTAAAATTATCAAACACCTTAAAGTATATGCCCTTAATGCATGCCTGTTCATGCGAGAAGGCTTTCTAAAGGTGGATCACTGGCCAGAGTTTTTGAGTTAGAGGCGCCACTCCAGAGATTTCTGGCAGCATTTTCCAGTGATACAGAATGGGTCAAAGAACTTGCTTAGTGGTGTGACATATTCAACCTGCTCAACGAACTCAGTCTGTCACTTCAGAGGAGAACAAATGCATTCAGGTTGGCAGAAAAAGTGGCTACATTCAAAGCCAAACTGGAATTTCAAGGGTGATGAGAGGACATTGTTTTTTTTTTTTTTGAGATAGAGTATGTCACCCTCGGTAGAGTGCTGTGGCGTCACAGCTCACAGCAACCTCAAACTCTTGGGCTCAAGCGATTCTCCCGCCTCAAGTAGCTGGGACTATAGGCGCCTGCCACAATGCCCGGCTAGTTTTTTGTTGTATCTGTCATTATTTGGCAGGCCAGGGCTGGGTTTGTAACCAACAGCCCTGGTGTATGTAGCCAGCACTTCAGGTGCCAAGCCACTGAGCTTCAGGTGCCAAGCCAACATTGGGATTTTTGGCATGTTTCTAACATTAAGCAGAGATTTGAAAGACATTGAGCTGGGGCCTTCTTCCCCCCAGCTGGGGCATGATCACAGATCTCTGCTTTCAGAAGAGCATACAAAATACTCCCCCAAATGTCCCCCACAACTGGGAAGGAAGACCTCCTAGGCCTCCTTATTAACTGACTTTGTCTGTGCAAGAAGAGGAGCAACTGCTTGAGATCTCAAATGATGGTGACCCTAAAAGTACGTCCGAGACAACTTTAACTTCTGGATTAAAGTCTAGGTGGAATATCCTGAGATGACCAGAAAGGCACTGAAAGCCTCGCTTCCATTTCCCACATCTTTGTGAAGCAGGTTTTCTGCGGCATCGGCAACCACAAGATTATGGAGTAGGGCGGCGCCTGGGGCTCAGTTGCTAGGGGCTGGCCCCATACTATGAGGGTGGCGGGCTCAAACCGGGCCCCAGCCAAATTGCAACAAAAAAATAGCCGGGCGTTGTGGTGGGCGCTTGTAGTCCCAGCTACTCGGGAGGCTGAGGCAAGAGAATCGCCTAAGCCCAGGAGTTGGAGGTTTCTGTGAGCAGTGTGACGCCACGGCACTACTGAGGGTGACAAAATGAGACTCTGTTTCTACAAAAAGAAAAAAAAAAGGTTATGGAGTAGACTGGATATAAGCAACACACTTTGGGGTTCACTGGCTAATGTCACCCCCAGATGGGGCTGTGTAGTTGCAGGAAAACAATCTCAGGGCTCCCACTAATTCTGTATTATGGCAAATAGTATAGTTATTTCATTGTACAAGGTGTCCCAAAGTCACCATTCATAGGGAAACCAGGAAATTGTAGCTAAATGTACATGTATTTCCAAAATATTCATTACAAAATTTTACAAAGAGGGTGGCGCCTGTAGCTGAAAGGAGTAAGGCACCGGCCCCATATGCCGGAGGTGGTGGGTTCAAACCCAGCCCCTGCCAAAAACCACAGACACAAAAAAATTTTACAAAAAGGTGGCCAACATGTAGAGAATATTTTGTAAATACTTTGTAAATAAATGCACTTGTAGCCGACACTGGAATTTCTTCCTCAGTAGGTCCTTGGTCTTGGACACTCGAGGAATGAACCCACAGACCACAGATCAGTGGCAAGACAGGATTTTTATCAGAAATTAGAAAGAGGGCAGCGCCTGTGGCTCAGTGAGTAGAGCGCCGGCCCCATATACGGAGGATGGTGGATTTGAACCCAGCTCCTGCCAAACTGCAACAAAAAATAGCCGGGCATTGTCCCAACTACTCAAGAGGCTGAGGCAAGAGAATAGCCTAAGTCCAAGAAATAGAGGTTGCTGTGAGCTGTGACGCTATGGCATTCTACTGAGAGCGACAAAGTGAGACTCTGTCTCAAAAAAAAGAAAAATTAGAAATAAATACAGAAGAAGTAAAAGGCAGCAGAGCCTCTGGGGTGGGGGGCAAAGAACTAACTGGGAAGTCTCTACGTGGGCTCTTTATCTAGGGATATTAGCTCTTCAGAATTACACATGGCCAGGACTTGGTTGGTGGAAAAACATCTTTTTGAAGTTAATGAGTGCTTAACAAATGAATGAATGTAGTTCTTCCTCCACTGGGGCAAGGTTATCAGGTCCTTTACAGTTTTTGTCTCTGAGAAGGGATTAGGGTATGTGCTCCCTACTCAAGGTGGAACCACCCAAAAAGTCATCACAGGCTGCTTTGTTCATGATTATGTTAGAGCACAGAGAGTGTGTCCTGAAAAAGGCAGTCTGTGCCTGGAAAGGGGGGGCTGATTTCTGAGCTCACCTGGGCGTAGAAAATGGGGGCCTCCCTGTCCAGCCCTGAGTGGTGGAATCCTGTATCATAGCTATAATTTCCCATTTCCCCTATGTGTAGTGATTTTTGGGATACCTTATATTTTACACTGTAATAATAATACAAATAAAGTACACAATAAATGTAATGCACTTGAATCATCCCCAAATCATCCCCCAACCTTGCTTGTGGAAAAATTGTCTTCTGTGAAACTGATCCCTGGTGCAAAAAAGATCGGAGATCACTGCTCTAGGAAAATTCAGGTTTGCTCTTGAGGCCTTTAAATGATGAGATGAGGCCCAACTACACTATCAAAGGTAATCTCCTTTACTTAAAGTCACCTGATTTAAATGTTAATCACATCTGAAAAATATCTTCACAGCAACATCTCAACTAGTGTTTGACCAAAGTACTGGGCACCAAAGCCTTACGAAGTTGATGCATAAAATTAACCATCACATTGCCCATCAGAGTTTAGGAAAGCTCTCATTTGAGCAGAGATCTTTTTCCATGTTGCTGCCCTTTGTTATCTAGCTATGTAGATACAGAGTGAAATAAACTGATGAATAAGGAGGCTATTGTCCTGGTCAGCCCACCAAGTCTGCTGTGTGAACAAGCTCAGAGTCTAGAATCCATGTTTTTGAACTCAGCTACCTTGTAGCAGGGAATGATAAATCCTGCCCTTGATTTAACTCAGCAAGACTGACCTCTTTGCACGATTAGCGTGCAATTGAAGGAGACCATGTAGGAACACTGAAGTTCACAAACATGATAATACTATTTACTTGGTTATTCAGTGTTTGCCAAGTACCAAGCATTGCTCTAAGCACTGTATATGAAATTTATTCTGTAATCACATCCTTCAATTCTCAAAACACACGTAGGCAGTAGACACAATTTCTACCCCCCTTTACAAATGAACAGCAGTGGTGTGTTTGGCTGTGTGGTGTATCAGTTAGCTCTCCTCCTCCCCCCTCAAAAAAGATGCCCCCAACCTAAAGTGAAGTGCTGGAAATCAGTGCTTCTTCATTATCACGGATCTATAAGCCGCAGACCTACACTGGGCTTGGCTGGATGGCCCTGCTTCAAGGGGTGAAGCTGTCTGGCTGTGGCACAGGTTTGGGAGGCAGCTGCTGTGGAGAAGGTGTTCTGTGGTCACTGCAGAAGCACAGGAAGGTGGGCCCAAGACACAAAGCTCTTTAAGGTTCTGCGGAATCATGGGCACTGACGTCCTATTGGCCAAAGCAAGTCACACGGCTAAGGCCAGTGTCAGTGCTGTGGGAAAAACATGGCCCTTACTGAAATCAAGTGGGCAAGAGAAGGTTTTTGAACAATAACCTACTCTACCATGTTGTATCATATTTTTGGTAATGGAGCCAAGTGATCAAACTTAACACCACTAATAGCACAACATCTAACATTTTGTGTCTCCTGATGTACTTCATGATATTCTTCAAACAACCTGAAAAGCTCTTTCCAAAACCCAAAATGTTGAGGTCCAGGTGCAGTGGTTCATGCCTGTCATCCTAGCACTCTGGGAGGCTGAGGTGGGTGGATTGCCTGAGCTCAGGAGTTCAAGACCAGCCTGAGCAAGAGTGAGACCCCCATCTCTACTAACAACAGAAAAATTAGCCAGGCATAGTGGTGCACACCTGTAGCCCCAACTACTCAAGAGGCTGTGTAAATGGGATATCTTGACCCCAAGAGTTTGAGGTTGCTGTGATCTATGACACCATGACACTCTATCATGTCAAAGGGTGACAAAGTGAGACTATGTCTCAAAAAAAAAAATGACGTCACCTATGGCTCATCAAGTAGTGCGCCAGCCCCCATATACTGAAAGTGGCAGGTTCAAATCTGGCCTCAGCTGAACTGCAAAAACCAGAAAAATAGCTGGTCGTTGTGGCAGGCGCCTGTAGTCCCAGCTATTCGGGAGGTTGAGGGAAGAGAATTGCCTAAGCCCAGGAATTGGAGGTTGTTGTGAGCTGTGTGACGCCACGGCACTCTACCGAGGGCGATAAAGTGAGACTCTGTCTCTACAAAAAAAAAAAAAACAAAAAACTTAAAATGTTCATAACCTGAAACTCATTGGTCCTCTAAACTTAATTTCTAGTTCACAGACTATATGGTAGAAGAGTAAGTTAAGTGGATACTTTATTAGTTATCTATTGCCGAGTAATTACTTCCAAACTTAAAAATAACAATAAACAATGCCTTACAAGATGGCCCAAGAGAAATTGAGGAGGAAGTGCATGATTTCGGGCTGTAGTCTCAGAAGGCACAGCTTTTACTTTTGCTGCATTGTACTTATTAAGGAGGGACACAAAGAACAGCTCACACTCAAGGGGAAGCTCCCTCTTTAAAATGAGGAACAACAAAAACATTTGTGGACTTTTTTTTTTTTTTTTTTTGAGACAGAGCCTCAAGCTGTCACCCTGAATAGAGACTGTGGCATCACAGCTCACAGCAACCTCCAATTCCTGGGCTCAAGCGAGTCTCTTGCCTCTGCCTCCCAAGTAGCTAGGACTACAGGCACCCGCTACAACGCCTGGCCATTTTTTGGTTGCAGCCGTCATTGTTGTTTGGCGGGCCCAGGCTGGATTCGAACCTGCCAGCTCAGGTGTACGTGGCTGGAGCCTTAGCCCGTTGAGCCACAGGCGCCAAGCCTGTGGACATTTTTAAAATCACCACTATGGTTATTTTGGGTTAAAAAAGACTATAGAGGGGCAGCGCCTGTGGCTCAAAGGAGTATCGCACCGGCCCCATATGCTGGAGGTGGTGGGTTCAAACCCAGCCCTGGCCAAAAACTGCAAGGAAAAAAAAAAAAAAAGACTATAGAGATTAAAAAAAAAAATGTGAAATCTGATTGGATCCTGGATTTTTTAAAAAGCCAGAAAAGTCATTTTGGGGACAATTAAGGAAATTTGAACATGAAATAAATATTAGATGATAGCAGAGATTTTTTGTAGGTGTGACAGTGGCCCCATGGAAGAGGGTTTTATTCTTAGGGGAGGCAGAAGAGTGAAATGTCATGATGTTTGCAACTTACCTTCAAACAGGTCAGGAAAAAAAGAGAGGTAAAGCAATGAAGGAAAAGGCGGGCGCCTCTTCCATCTCGGAGAGTATAGATAGTTGCTGCATTCATTTTTGACTTTTTTTATACTTTCAAAATTAAAATAAATACAAGTATATAAATATATTAGGATAATTTGGGGTCAAATTGAGAGTGGGGCTCTCTAATTCAAGGTTGAGAAATTAGGTTGTTATTTTTAGTTTGCCCATAAAGAAAATGAGAACTTCTACTTTTAAGTTAATGTTCTTCATTTATCTAATATTCCTGACAAGTAGGTCAAACTACATTAGCTTCAGGAAATTCCTTTCCTGCAAGAGACACAGGAAGAAATAGTCTGCATTATCTGTGGGGCTCCCTCTGCTAAAACAAGCAAAGAATCCAGGTTGAAGACATTGAAGACACAGGAGAAGCAGAACAAATCAGAAATGAATGTTCGTGAGTGCTGGACACGAGCTCCCTAGCACCTGGGGAGGCTGAGGCAGAAGAGTCCTTTGAGGCCAAGAATTTGAGAGCAGCCTGAGCAATATAGAGTAAGACCCCCACCTTTACAAAAAAAATAAAATTAGACAGGCCTCGTGGTACATGCCTGTAGTCTCAGCTATCTAGGAAGCTGGGGCAGAAGGATCACTTGAGCCCAGGAGTTTGAGGCCATAGTAAGCTATGATGACACAATTGCACACTAGCCCAAGCAACAGGAGATACTTTCTCAAAAAAAAAAAAAAGAGAGAGAGAGAGAGCGGTGCCTGTGGCTCAAAGGAGTAGGTAGGGCACTCCTTCATATGCTGGAGGTGGTGGGTTTAAACTCAGACCCAGCCAAAAACTGCAAAAATAAATAAATAAATAAAGAATGTCAAGAAGAAAAGCCAATGTACTTTATAAAGAGCAGAGTTCTAGACTCCTTACTGAAATTCAAAGGAGTGAGGGTTGAAGGTAGGGAAGGCAAGTCCTGTCTGACCTCCAGGCCAGCATTTCAAAGAAAACCACCACAAAGTCTGTCTATCAAACAACTAAGGACTCCTGAAAGAAAGTGGGGGAGAGCCGTGTTTGAGACTTACAATCCAGGGAAGACCTCAGGATTACTCCTTCAGAACCTCACATTCCCTTCTTTTGAGACCTCCAAAAGAATCTTCAGTATCTTAATTTTGAGGTGAATGATTAAAATGAACAGATTGATAAAACATTTCAACATTCCACAATGATTGATAAATCTTACCCAAAGAACATTTCATCTACTTAATAGTAAAACATGTATTATTTTTAGCAACTACATATTGATTTTTTTTTTTTGAGACAGTCTCACTCTGTTGAGCGCAGTGGCATCATAGCTCACAGCAACCTCAAACTCTTGGGCTCAAGTGATACTCTTGCCTAAGCCTCCTGAGTACCTGGGACTACAGGTGCCTGATAGGATGCCAGGTCAGTTTTTTTCTTTTTGGTAGAGACAGGGTCTTGCTCTTGCTCAGGGTGGTCTCATACTCCTGAACTCAAGTAATCCACTTGCTTCATTCTCCCAGAGTGTTAGGATGACAGGCTGAGCCACTGTGCCCAGCCTCTAGATATTGATTTTAAAATCACATTTAACTAAAGTCCATTAGGGGGAAGCAAGCAGATAAACCCAGAACATGGGACATTCTATAAGATAAAAACCCAGTAGAGAGACTATTTAAGATTTTTAATATTTTAGATTTTTTAGTGTTAAGAAAAATTTTAAAAAGATTTGGAAATAGGCTCGGCGCCTGTGGCTCAACGGGCTAAGGCGCCAGCCACGTACACATGAGCTGGCAGGTTCGAATCCAGCCTGGCCCTGCCAAACAACAATGACGGCTGCAACCAAAAAATAGCTGGGCGTTGTGGCGGGCGCATGTAGTCCTAGCTACTTGGGAGGCGGAGGCAGGAGACTCGCTGGAGCCCAGGAATTGGAGGTTGCTGTGAGCTGTGATTTCACATAGCATTCTATCCAGGGTGACAGCTTCAGGCTCTGTCTCAAAAAAAAAAAAAAAAAAGATTTGGAAATAGAGAAGGGATGAGTTGATGAGCTGACCTTTTGATATCATGTTGGGGCACTGTCTAACATTCCCATGGGCTACACCTTCCTTTCAAACTACTTAGGACGAATTTTGGTATTTTACAACTCTTTGAGGCAGAAGATAACAGGGACCAAATTGAGGATACAACATTCTTATCGGACAGCAATTGACATGAATTTTGCCTGGTAGAGATACACACGATTTTATTTATTTTATTTTATTTTATTTTTTGAGACAGAGCCTCAAACTGTCACCCTGGATAGAGTGCCATAAAATCACAGCTCACAGCAACCTCCAATTCCTGGGCTCAAGCGAGTCTCTTGCCTCTGCCTCCCAAGTAGCTGGGACTACAGGCGCCTGCCACAACGCCTGGCCATTTTTTGGTTGCAGCCGTCATTGTTGCTTGGCGGGTCAGGGGGCTGGATTCGAACCCGCCAGCTCAGGTGTACGTGGCTGGCGCCTTAGCCCATTGAGCCACAGGCGCCGAGCCGAATAACCTAGACTTCTTTTTTTTTTTTTTTTTTTTTAACCTAGACTTCTTAAGTGATCTAATTAATCTCTATAATTGTCCATCTGTTTCTTCTATCTTTTTTTGAAGCATAGTTTCACTTTTTCGCTGTTGGTAGAGTGTCTTGGTGTCATAGCTCACAGCGACCTCAAACTCTTGGGCTCAAGTGATTCTCTTACCTTAGCCTCCCAAGTAGCTAGGACTATAGGTGCCTGCCACAAAGCCCAGCTATTTTTAGACATGGGGTCTCGCTCTGGCTCCGGCTAGTCAAAAGTCCTGAGCTCAAGTGATCTACCTGCCTCGGCCTCCTAGAGTGCTAGGGTTATAGACATCAGCCATCTTACCTGGCTGTTTGTTCTATTTTTGAGGCTTGGAACCACCTGTAACTCATTTCTCTGGGCCTTATATCTAGTGCTATTCCAGGATTTAGGTTAATGAATATTGAATTAAATAAAATTATGTTATGAAGATCAGGTGCCAATATGAGAAACACTTAAAGGTAAAAATAGTAGACTATAGAATCTGACATATGCTATGATTGCTACTGTGTAGAAGTAATTATAGTTAAAAGGAAATACATTAAAGTAGTGGTACTTTGGGTAGATTATAGATAGTTTAGATAGGATTGTAGATGATGTTTATCTAGAGCCCCAATTTTATGTTATGTCTTTTTTCTTTTGGAAAACAGTATATAGAATCCGTTACAGAGTCTCACTTTATCACCCTCAGTAGAGTGCCTTGGCATCATTCATAGCTCACAGCAACCTCAAAATCTTGGGCTTACGCGATCCTTTTGCCTCAGCCTCCTGAGTAGCTGGGACTACAGGTGCCCACCACAACACCTGGCTATTTTATTTGCCTTTTTTTTTTTTTGTATTTTAGACAGGTCTCGCTCTTGCTTGAGCTGGTCTTGAACTCGTGAGCTCAGGGCAGTCCAACCACCTCGGCCTCCCAGAGTGCTAGGATTACAAACATGAGCCACTGAGCCGGCCAGAATCTCTTAAAATCTTACTGCATGTAGGTTTTATTTTAGCTGTTTTCACTTACTATGAGAAGAACTTGTAAAAGTTATATAAAGTAGTTTATTTAAAATCTTAGTTTTTAGATCCCAAAGGCACTCTTAACATTTTTCATATTTTCTTCTTTGCTTCTGTGCATATTAACTTGAGTTTATAATGTCATACGATGAAATTTCTGTGTGTGTTCCCTACACAGTATTTTGCATTTTCCCTTGATATTAAAAACTTTATTAACATCAATGATTGTATGTTTCCATGTGTGTCTTATTTTAATTATTAATCAGCAATTTTTAAAAATCCTATTTGACCATCTATTAGTAGAGCTACATACAGAAGAAAAGCCGGTGTCTATAAAGCAGTGGTTCTCAATCTTCCTAATGCTGCGACCCTTTAATATAATTCCTCATGTTGTGGTGACCCCCAACCATAAAATTATTATTATTATTATTATTATTATTTATTTTTTTTTATTGTTGGGGATTCATTGAGGGTACAAGAAACCATGTTACACTGGTTGCATTTGTTAGGAAAAGACCCTCTTACAATCGTGTTTTGCCCCCAAAAGGTGTGGCACACACCAAGACCCCAAGACCCCAC
>CAUYON010014847.1:0-12430 GCA_963573935.1 Arctocebus calabarensis | reverse complement strand
CTACTAGGGAGGCTGAGGCAAGAGAATCGCTTAAGCCCAAGAGCTGGAGGTTGCTGTGAGCAGTGTGACGCCACGGCACTCTACCCAGGGCGATAAAGTGAGACTCTGTCTCTACAAAAAAAATAAAAATAAAAATAAAATGGTCCAGGGTAGTATGTGAGCAAAGAAATGAAAAACTAAATATTACAGATTCATGTTACGATGAATAGCCAGACTATAAAATTTGACAAATGCATTAACACTAATCTTTCCCTCATGTAAAAACTACACTTATCCCAACTATAATTTTATATAAGACATACTAAAAACAAAAACTTTACTGGTTATGAAAATTCTAGCTCTTTGATAAAGGTTTTCATGTACCATAAAAATACTTGCCTCTAACAAGTAGTATAGTCAGTTTTTTAAATTTATTTTAGTCTTTTATTTTCTTCCTGGACACACATTAAGTTGATATACTAAGATGCAAAGCAATAAGCATTCTTGTATCATTTCTGATATTCAATTATTATTACTACACTCCTACTCCATTGTGAAGACCTGAAAACACTGTTAGTTGACTCCCAAAGAGACTATAACAAACTGGTCAACATATGGAGGTGATTAACATATGAAACTAGGCCTACTGTACATGTGTGTGCATGTCCAATCTATAAAGACTCTGTCGATGTTAGGATGTGGTCAATGTAAGGTGGTGGTCAACTATGGAAGATATACTATATTTAAGCCAATGGCAATATCAGTTTTGTCTTCTCCATTTTTGACCCACAGATAGTCAAAACATGAGGCTGGGTGCAATGGCTCCCACCTATAATCCCAGCCCTTTGAGAGGCTGAATCTGGAGAATCACTTAAGGCCAGGAGTTTGAGACCAGATAGGCAACAGTGAGATCCCCACTCAACAAAAAAATTTAAACATCAGTCAGGTGTGGTAGCACATGACTGTAATCTCAGTTACTTGGGAGGCTGAGGCAGGAGGGTCACTTGAACCCAGGAGTTTGAGGTTCCAGTAAGCTATGATGACACCACTACACTTTAGCCCAGGCAAGAGAATAAGTTGCTATCTCAAAAAAAAAAAAAAAAAAAAAAAAAAGACACATGAACAATCCTATGCTTGTCATATTTTTTTCCTATACCAGACAAAATTCAGATTGCTGATAAAATATACTGATGTTTTCACACTTCACCTAACATTCCAAATGAATTCTAATGAACATTTCATGAATCTCAGGCTGATGGTACGTTCAGTCATTGATTATTTCAGCAGTAAAACAGGAGATAGTTCCATGGATTTCATGCTCCTTTGAGACTCAGGATGGCTTTTGTCCTTAAGGTACAGAATACCATGAATAAAAATGAGGCAATCTAACACTGACTTAGTTCTAGAGCCAGCCTTAGCTCCTGAAGAATATCTATCTCCAAAAGCTTCCCAAAAAATTCAGAAAGAAAAACAGTATGTAGAAGACTAAAAACAAAAATAAGATGACATAGTGAAAAATGGCAAAGAAAAAAAAGTAGAAGTCAGTTTTTGTTTATTTGTTTTTGCGTTGAGCTATGTACAGAGCAACAATGAACAAGGCAGGGAGAAATTCAGGGCTTGGCAGAGAAGACTGCAATGACAGCAAATGACAAAGAGAAAGCAGAACTACTTGATCTCTATTAGTAGAGGGTAAATCAAACCCTGGATTAGAGTCTCTAATTCTGAGTGAGTCACAACCTATTTTACCTCAGTTTCTTAATCTATAACCTTATCTATATCACAAAGTTGCTATGAGGAACATCAGGGAAAATATGTATCAGGCATATCCAAATGCTATGTAAATATAAATTTTTAATTACTTTGTGAACAAAACAGAAACATAAAAAGGAAAACAGAAAAAGAGGCAAGAAAGAATTTATTCATATAACTTCCAAAGGTGAACTTCCACATGCTGATTTTTTTGCTTATCTGTGGTGCTAAGACAAGTGTGCAGGGATCTTTTGTGTGCATCATTAGTGTTTGTGTTTTTATTTATTTATTTATTATTTTATTTTATTTTTCTTTTTTTTGAGACAGAGCCTCAAGCTGTCACCCTGGGTAGAGTGCCATGGCATCACAGCTCACAGCAACCTCCAATTCCTGGGCTTAAATGAGTCTCCTGCCTTTGCCTTCCAAGTAGCTGGGACTATAGGCACCCGTCACAATGCCTGGCCATTTTTTTTTTTTTTTTTGGTTGCAGCCGTCATTGTTTTGGCGGGCCAGGGCTAGATTCAAACCCGCCAGCTCAGGTGTACGTGGCTTAGCCCGTTGAGCCACAGGCGCCGAGTCGTGTTTGTGTATTTAATATGTGACCTAAAGCAACTCTTATTTTTCCAATTTGCTGTCAAAGGAAAAAAAAAAGGGTTGGACATACCTATAACAAGTTAAAAGAACATGAAAGAACCATATTATCAAGGTCTATACAGACTGCTTTAATAAAATACCTTAGATTAATTTATAAATGATAGTAATTTACTTCTCACATTTCTGGAGGTTAGAAGGTCCAAGATCAAGTGCCACCATATTCAGTTAGCAAAGGCTTGCTTTCTGAATCATAGATTATTCCTCTTGCTGTGCCCTCACATGGCACAAAAGACAGCTCCTTTGAAACTCTCTTGTAAGGGTACTAATCCCATTCACTACTTATCACATCCTGAAGGTCCCACTCCTTACACCCCTTTATACTATCACATTGGCAATTAAGTCTCAACATAGGAATTCGGCAGGGGGTTGGGGGGGAGACTAAAATTCAGAACATAGCATATTCCAAATCTTAATTGGGCTTTATTTACAAGATCATGCTATTTCCTTCATTCAATGTATATTTTATTTTTAAACATAAATAAATCTATTTCAAAATGCAATTTTTACTAGGTATTTGGAAGACAATTTTAACATTTTTTTAACTAAAATATTAAAACATCATAAAACACTTAAATAGAATGATTAGGTAATAGCCCAAAAACCTACTCAAGTCAAATCAGCAAAAAAAAAAAGAAAAAACTGCAACAGCATCAGTTACTTTATTATTCAAATACTTCCAGTTAACTGTATTCGAAAATAAAAATTTCATGCCAAGGTCTCAATATATGGCATGGATTTGTAAAATAAGAACGATGATATCTATCTCACTTAATAAGGCTTTATGGAAAGAGAATGAGATATATTATGCATGAATATATTTTGGGTAGTTATGAAGCCCTATGTAAATGTTGGGCATTATATAAGACTATATTTAGGATTCCAATTTCAGATTAATGAATTTAATCATAAATTATAAAAACTGACAACATATTTTCTTAAAAATCTTTGAGCAAAAGCACTTTCATTAAAAGTTTTTTTTTAGGCTCAGTGCCTGTGGCTCAACGGGCTAAGGCACAAGCCACGTGGGCCTGAGCTGGCGGGTTTGAATCCAGCCTGGGCCCGCCAAACAACAATGATGATTGCAACACCAAAAAATGGCTGGATGTTGTGGTGGGCGCCTGTAGTCCCTGCTACTTGGGAGGCAGAGGTAGGAGACTCGTTTGAGCCCAGGAATTAGAGGTTGCTATGAGCTGTGATGCCACAGCACTCTGTCCAGGGTGACAGCTTGAGGCTCTGTCTCAAAAAAAAAAAAAAAAAAAGTGTTTTTTTTTTAAATGTAATGTTTAATAATGACTAATGATCTAAATAATGAAATTATAAAAGACCATCCTACCATTATACATGTATTACTAGTGAATTCTTCTTCTATGTAGATGCCTCAATGTACACAAGAGTTTTGATTTACTGAAATGAGTACACTCCCTCATCCAACCACCATCTCCATAAAGCTATAGTATGTATTTAATAAATAGTTACTTTAAGTTGTAAACTATTAAAATAAATAAAACTCCTTTTCAATCAGCAGTTACAATACAATAGAAGAAATAAAACATATATATCCATTATATATAAAGATAAGTAGAAAATAAGTTAGATGATAAAAAATGTCCATAACAGAAATGTAAGCCAAGTTTAATACAAGTAGAAGGGAAAAGTTATTTCTTTCTTCTTTTCTTTTTTTTTTTTTTTTTTTGAAAGAGTCTAACTTTGTCACCCTTGGTAGAGTGCTGTGGCATCACAGTTCACAGCTCACAGCAACCTCAAACTCTTGGGCTTAAGCAATTCTCTTGCCTCAGCCTCCCAAGTAGCTGGGACTATAGGCTCCTGCCACAACGCCTGGCTATTTTTAGAGATGAGGTCCCACTCTGGTTCAGTATGATCTCAAACTCATGAGCTCAGGCAATCTACCCACCTGGACCTCCCAGAGTGCTAGGATTACAGGTGTGAGCTACTGCACCAGCTGGAAAGGTCATTTCTATCCATGGAGAAAAGCAGTCAGAGAGATGTGAAGAAAGACCTCAAGGAAGAAGTTCTATTTATACTAGGTCCTAAAGAATGAATAGTATTTTAAAATATCCCTAAATAAAATACACATTTCCCTTGGGTTAAAAAAGAAAATAAAAAAATTACTCATTTCCATGGAAGGAAAAATGCTTCCAAATCCCTGGGGGGAGGGAGGGAGATCTGAAAATTCTATCTCAGTAAATAGCACCAACATTCCTCTAGTATTCATTTACCATTAAACCACAAGTTACCCTTGACATATCTCCCTATCTCTCTCTCCATATTTCCCTGGCCCCATACCCATTCACTCAACACATTTTATTGACTTTAACCTCTTAAATATCTCTCAAATTTGTCTGCTTCTCTCTTCTTCACCATCTTCCTAACCCAAATTACCATCAAGTCTTACCCAAACCATAATAGCCTCCTGGTGGGTCTCCCTATTCCACAAGAATCCATCTTCTAAAGTGCAACTAGAGTGACTTTTTTGAAAGCAAAGACACAGGTATCACTTTCCAGACCCAAACCCCAAAAGTTACAAAATGGAACTATAAGACACAGCTATGTCTCTAGCCTTATTTTATACCATGTATCCCCTCTTTGTCTATGCTCCAACTAGTGTGACCTTTATGCAAAGTTCCTAAAATTTGCCATGCTCACTAACACCAGAGCTTGCATATGCTATTTTCTTCATTTAGAACATTCACCTACTACTAACACCCTTTAAGTCTTAGTAGAAATACCACATTTTATTGACTTTAGCACTAAATAAGTAAATGGCACTAAAGAAATCCAACTTGTCAAAGCTGCAATACCTCAGGATCATACTTTCCTGAAAAAATAAATACACCAGATTTAAAACTGCAGAAAGAGAAGAAGACCACCACTGATTTATTCTAGAACATATCTTTTAGGCCCAACCAGATAAAGGGAGATTTGTATCAGCCAAAGTGTAGTAACAAAGACAAGATTTACCTTCCTGTCTACAACAACTAAAAAAGGTATTTTCTGACATTTTTAAATACCTTTAAAATATAACTGGCTATTTGAAGCCGTATCAATATTTTACTGTGATGTTTACAAGTAGAAGTTAAATGATGACAATAATAGCACAAAGGCCAGAAGGAGAAATGGAAGTACGATGTTTGGGTTCTTATACATGAAGTGATGTGATCACTTGAAGGTAGTCTATTATAAATTAAACACACAACTAATGAAAAAGGTAGAAAAAGAGTAAAAAGAAGGATAAGAATAGATAGGACAAAGAAAAAATAAATTGCAAGAGAACAGATTTAACCTTAACCATAATCACACTAAATATAAATATAGCCTAAATACTCCAATTGAAACACAAAATAAAAGAGTCAACTATATACTGTTTACAAGAAACTCACTTGAAATATAAACCCACAAGCAGGTTAAAAGTAAAAACATGAGTGCTCTCCTGTGGCTCAAAGGGCTAAGGCACCAGCCATGTACACCTGAGCTGGCGGGTTCAAATCCAACCTGGGCCTGCCAAACAACAATGACGGCTGCAACCAAAAAACGGCCCAGCGTTGTGCCAAGCACCTGTAGTCCCAGCTACTTGGGAGACGGAGGCAGGAGACTGGCTTGAGTCCAGGAATTGGAGGTTGCTGTGAGCTGTGATGTCACAGCAGTCTATCCAGGGCAACAGCTTGAAGCTCTGTCTCATAAAAAAAAAGTAAAAGGATGGAGAAAAGCATTCTACACTAACATTTATAACAAGAAAGCTAGAGTGGCTTCCAGGTTCCAGAACAAAGACTATTAACAGAGAAAAAGAGGACTACTTCATAATGAATATGGCATAATAACCAGCAGGACATAACATTCCTAAATGTTTATGGTCTTAGTAATAAAGCTTCAAAATATACAAAGCAAAATCTGAAAATCAGAAAGAATATGGAAGACTTGCATGATCTTAGCATCTAACAAAAAGCAATTAATATTCATACAACACTCCACCCCACAACAGGAAAATAAACATTTGTTTTAAGTACACCCTATATTCTTGGCAGTAAAAACAGAGAATATATATTTTCTGACCACAAATTGGAGATCAGTAACAAAATGATATCTGGAAAATCCTCAAATATTTGGAAACTATAATACACTTCTATCAGCCTATATGTCCAAGAAGAAATCAAATGAGGTATGAGAAATTATTCTGTGAACTGAATAAAAATGAAAACACAACACAATTTGCGGGATTCAACTACAGTAATGCTTAGAAGACCATTAGAAGCACTAAAATGCCTAAACTGTATTAGGAAAGAAGAAAAATCTCAAATCAATTAGCTGCTACCTTAAGAAATTACCAAAAGATTATTAGCAAATTAATAATAAATGAAACCTGAAATAAAATTAAAGAAACGATAAAAACCAGAACAGAAATCAAATTATAATTTTTTTAATAAAATAGAAAAAAATGAAACCAAAACCTGGTGTGCAGATCAATAAAATGAATAAATCAGACTGACTAGGACAAAATAGGGAAGATATAAAATAACAGCATCAGGAATAAGAAAAGTAATATTTGGGTGCCGCCCATAGCTCAGTGGGTAGGACACCAGCCACATACACCCAGGCTGATGGATTCAAACCCCGCCCAGGCCAGCTAAACAAAAATGACAACTGCAACAACAAGGATAAAAAAATAGCCAGGCATTGTAGTGGGCACCTGCAGTCCCAGCTATTTGGGAGGCTGAGGCAAGAGAATCACTTAAGCCCAGGAGTTTGAGGTTGCTGTGAACTGTGATGCCACAGTACATACTCTGTCTCAAAAAAAAAGAAAAAAGAAAGAAAGAAAAGTAACATCATTAGAAATTCTAAAGACATTAAACATATAAGGAAATATTATAAACAATTTTATGTTGATACATCTGACAATTTAAAAAAAAGAACACATTTCTTCCAAGACACACACACACACACACACAAACAACTCACTCAAGAATAAATAACCTAAATAGCCCTGTATCTATTAAAGAAATTAGATCTGAAGTGAATCACCTTCCCACAAAGGAAAGTCCAAGTCTAGATGCTTCTTTGGTCAACTGTAACAAATGTATAAGGAAGAAATAATGCCAATTCCACATAAACTCTTCCACAAAATTGAAAAAAAAGTAACACTTTACAGTACTATAAAATCAGAATACTCTGAAACCAGAAATATAACAAGAAATTTAAAAACCAATATTCTTCATGAATACAGATACAAAATTCTTTACTTTTAGTACAATCAAATCAAACAACACATAAAAAGGATAACAACATATCATGACCAAGTAAGGTTTATACCAGGATTGTAAATTGGTCTAAAACTCGAAATTCAATGTAATTCACAATATTAACACAATAGTAAAAAAGAAAAAACATGTGATCCCTTCAATAGATATAGAAAATGCTTTTGAGAAAACCCAACATCCACTTCTAATTTTTAAAATAGCTCTTAAAAAAAGAATAGAAAAGAACATCTCCTTTTTTTTTTTTTTTGAGACAGAGCCTCAAGCTGTCACCCTGGGTAGAGTGCTGTAGCATCACAGCTCACAGCAACCTCCAATTCCTGGGCTCAAGCGAGCCTCTTGCCTCTGCCTCCCAAGTAGCTGAAACTACAGGCGCCTGCCACAACGCCCGGCCATTTTTTTGGTTGCAGCCGTCATTGTTGTTTGGCGGGCCGGGGCTGGATTCAAACCCGCCAGCTCAGGTGTACGTGACTGGTGCCTTAGCCCATTGAGCCACAGGCGCCGAGCTAGAAAAGAACATCTTCAAATTGATAAAGGGCATCTATTATTTAAAAAACAAAACACTAAAAAGACAGAATCTTTTTCTGCCCTAAGATTAGGATGAAATTAAGAATATCCATTTTCATCACTTTTATTAAACATTATACTGGGAGTTCTAGCCAAATTTAAAATTTGAAAAACATACCATTCACAATAGTATCAAAAATTGTGAAAGATTTACAGGTAAATCTAACAAAGATATGCAAGATCTTATACTAAAAGCTAGATGGTTAGAAATGGCTCATCTCGCCTCTTGAAACAGCTAGATGATGATATGGATGGAACTGGAACCTGTATACACTGCTGGTAGGAAAATGGTACAATCACTTGGAAAAAGAATTGGGAGTTTCTAAAAATGTTAAATAGGGCAGCACCTGTGGCTCAGCAAGTAGGGCGCCAGCCCCATATACAGAAGGTGGCAGGTTCAAACCCGGCCTCAGCTGAACTTCAAAAAACAAACAAACAAAAAAACTAGCTAGGCATTGTGGCGGGCACCTGTAGTCCCAGCTACTCGGGAGGCTGAGGCAAGAGAATCACCTAAGCCCAGGAGTTGGAGGTTGCTGTGAGCTGTGTGATGCCACGACACTCTACCGAGGGTGATAAAGTGAGACTCTGTCTCTACAAAAAAAAAAAAATGTTAAATATATACCTAACATGTGATCCAGCCATTCTATTCTTAGATATCTGGAGAAATATCTAAGAAAAATAAAAGCATGTGTCTATTAAAAGACTTCTACAGAAATATTCATAATAACTTTATCTTTCATAATCATAAACTAAAAAACAACCCAAATGTTCATCAAAAGGTAAAATGATAATTGTAGAATATCCATTTGATGGACTACTCCTCAGCAATACAAAGGAATTACTAATACAAGTAACATGGATGAATCTCAAAAAATGCCAAACGAGGAGCAGCACCTGTGGCTCAGTGGGTAAGGTGCCAGCCCCATATACTGAGAGTGGCAGTTCAGCCCCGGCCAAACTGCAAAAAAAAAAAAAAAAAAAAAAAAAAAAAAAATAGCTGGGCATTGTGGTGGGCGCCTACAGTTCCAGCTACTTGGGAGGCTGAGGCAAGAGAATCGCCTAAACCCAGGATTGGAAGTTGCTGTGAGCTGAGACACTACAGCACTCTACTGAGGGTGATAAAGTGAGACTCTGTCTCAAAAAGAAGAAAAAAAAAAATGCCAAACAAAAGTCAGCCCAAAAATGATTATATATCACGATTCGATTTATAGTTGGCACTCCATGAATTCCACATTTGTCAATATAGTAGATTAAAATTGTTCTGGAAAAAGAAAACAATAAAACACTAAAAAATACAAATAAAAAACAATATAGTATAACTATATTGTTAGCCTTGACACAATAATACATACTTAGAAGTAATCTAAAGATGATTTAAAAGTATACAGGAGGATAAGTGTCAGTTATACACAAATAGTATACCATCTTTTATATAAGGAACTTAAGTATATGCAGATTTTGATATCTATGGGAGTTTCTGGAACCAATTCTCCTGGGATAGATACCAAGGGAGAACTGTATATAAATTCTTAATAATCCAAACTAATTTTTAAACACAGAAAGCAGGTAAGTGGTTGTGTGGTGGTAAGGTGAGAGAAGGGGAAAAAGACGTTTACAAAAACACTCAAAGAAACGTTGTAGATATTTATTTTCTTTTTTTTTTTTTGTAGAGACAGAATCTCACTTTATTGCCCTCGGTAGAGTGCTGTGCCATCACACAGCTCACAGCAACCTCCAGCTCTTGGGTTTATGCGATTTTCTTGCCTCAGCCTCCCGAGTAGCTGGGACTATAGGCGCCCACCACAACGCCCGGCTATTTTTCTGTTTAGCAGTTCGGCGAGGCTATGTTTGAACCCGCCACCTTCGGTATATGGGACCAGTGCCCTACTCGATGAGCCACAGGTGCTGCCCATATTTATCTTCTTGATTGTGGTAATGGTTTTATGGTTATTACGTATTTCAAAACATACTGAATTATACTTTATAAATATGTGTAGTCTGTTGTATCAATTATCATATTAAATCTATTTTTTTAAGATGAATTGATCAGAAGGTTAAGACTTCCATTGCTGAACTGACCAAAACTCTGTCTGCCAATAAAGCTATACCCCAGAAGAATATAACTCATGCTCTTTAAGATTGTACAGTCCCTTAAATATCAGTTCTCTCACTGGTTTGATCAAAATAAATAACAGGCCTAGAAAGATATGTTTGTTATAGAAAAAAACTATTTTCATCTTTTGTATTATTGCTAAAAATACAAAAATTTTAGAGAGCTACAGGCTTTAATGTTTTAAACATAGAAATATTCATATCACTCACCCATACAGAGCCTTCTCATGTTATCTACAGTTAATAAAACATATAAAACTCTATAAAGATGTTCTATAAAATCAAGACATTCTTTGTTATCAAGCATAACAAATCTCATCATTTCATAGTTATGTTGCTATATAAAACTCATATGTAAACTACATAATCAAGGTGCAGATTTTAAAATATCATACTAAATGCTTTTATAATAACTATTTGAATTTTATTTGTGAGAAGCCAAATTATATACAGTAGAACTACTGTAAAGTTACCACCTTAGGGACTGTAACAAATGGGTCACCATATAGAGGTGGTCAACATAAAGGAAGCAGGCCTTAGTACGAGATGCACGTCCAGTCTATGAAAATTAGCTCAACTTAAGGAGGTGATCAATGTTGGGAGGTAGTTAACTATTAAGGTTCTACTGTAATGGGTAAGAACACAGATTCAAAAGGAACCGACTAGATTCAAATGCCAAATCAGTCATTTACTTACTGTAAGTTCCTTGGGCAAGTTCTTTACATCCTTTATATCTTTGTCTCTAAGTCCTCATCTATAAAATGAGTATAACAATAGTATTTACATCATAGGGTAGTTGTAACAATTAAACAACTTAACAGGGGGCAGCGCCTGTGGCTCAGTCAGTAAGGCGCCGGCCCCATATACCGAGGGTGGCGGGTTCAAACCCAGCCCCGGCTGAACTGCAACAACAAAAAAAATAGCCAGGCGTCGTGGCGGGCACCTGTGGTCCCAGCTACTCGGGAGGCTGAGGCAAGAGAATCGCCTAAGCCCAGGAGTTGGAGGTTGCTGTGAGTGGTGAGACGCCACGGCACTCTACCAAGGGCAATAAAGTGAGACTTTGTCTCTAAAAAAAAAAAAAAAAAGGCATAAAGCATTTAGAATAGGCTCATCATACACATTCAAGTTTTACTTGCCATCACTATAATCATGCTCACGTTATCACTGTTATTAAAATTAATATATAGAACATTGCTACTGACAATTTGAAAAATACTGATATATCTACTAAGAATTAATACAAAAGGACTTAAGTAGACATTTCTTCAAAGATACACAAATGACCAATAAGCAATGAAAAGAAGTTCAACATCATTAATCCTTAGAGATATATGTATCAAAACTACAATAAATATCACTTCACATCTACGAGGATGGCTATAATCAAAAAATGAAAAATGAGTGTTACAAGAATGCAGAGAAATTGAAACACTTGTATGTTACTGGTAAGAACATGAAATAACAGTTCAGCAGTTTCTCAAAACATAAAGATAGCATACTGTATACCCAGCATTTCCACTAATATGTACATAATAATGAAAAGCAGAAGTACCAGACCAGACTGGGCAGGACAGGGCAAATCAGTCTCTAGAAAAGCATAGTATTCACATAAAAATAGAGACATAGGCTCTGCGCCGGTGGCTCAACGGGCTAAGGCGCCAGCCACGTACACCTGAGCTGGTGGGTTCGAATCCAGCCCGGGTCCGCCAAACAACAATGATAGTTGCAACCAAAAAATGGCCGGGTATTGTGGCGGGCGCCTGTAGTCCCAGCTACTTGGGAGGCAGAGGCAAGAGACTCGCTTGAGCCCAGGAATTGGAGGTTGCTGTGAGCTGTGATGCCACAGCACTCTACCCAGGGCAACAGCTTGAGGCCCTGTCTCAAAAAATAAATAAATAAATAAATATAACTTTTTATGTATGTACTGGATGGTGTGTGAATTATCTCAATAAGCTTTTTTTGGGGCGGTGCCTGTGGCTCATTGAGTAGGGCTCCATCCAGCCCCATATACCGAAGATGGTGGGTTCAAACCCAGCCTCAGCCCAACTGCAAAACAGAAAAATAGCCAGGCGTTGTGGTGGGCGCCTGTACTCCCGGCTACT
>CAUYON010014846.1:0-36815 GCA_963573935.1 Arctocebus calabarensis | reverse complement strand
TCCTGGATAGAGTGCTGTGACATCACAGCTCACAGCAACCTCCAACTCCTGGGCTCAAGCGAGTCTCTTGCCTCCGCCTCCCAAGTAGCTGGGACTACAGGCGCCTGCCACAACGCCCGGCCATTTTTTGGTTGCAGCCGTAATTGTTGTTTGGCGGGCCCGGGCTGGATTCGAACCCGCCAGCTCAGGTGTACGTGGCTGGCGCCTTAGCCCGCTGAGCCACAGGCGCCAAGCCTAATTTAATTTGTTTTAAAAGAGATAGGGTCTTCCCATGTTCCCCAGGCTGGTCTCAAACTCCTGGCTTCAAGTGATCCTCCTGCCTCAGCCTCGCAAAGTGCTAGGATTATAGGCATGAGCCACTGAGCCTGGCCTGTATCTTTAAAGTTAATTACCAGATGCATGCACATTCTATGAGACTCTGTGCCCTGGTTTTGGGGACAGTGGTCAGCACAAGCTGAGTTTTGGGGCCTCCCACACCTTGGGGGAACCCAGCCCAGCCTTGAACTGCTCTCTCTTCCTCAAATCCTTTTCTCCTCCCCACTCTCTCCATGAATCCCTGCTCCAGTTGCCCAGAGACCCACAAAAGAACTTGCCTCTCCCATACTCATAGCTCACAAAGAAAGGAGCCAGGTCTCTGGCACTGGGAGAGCTAAGTCATTTGCAGGGGTGGGTTCTGGAGCCCAGGGGCTTTTGTGTCACAACACTCTGTCTTGAGGAAGTCCCACAGAGAGTCAGTTTTGAATTGGGCTCTCTGCTGGCCAAGGCTTGTGGCCAAGCCGTGGCTGGAGGCCATGCAAACCACACCTGGCTTATTTCTGGGGATCCTCCTCCCATCCTACATTACTCTCTAGGAAAAATCCTACCTGCTGAAGGTGACTGTTTTTTTTTCTGTCCCAAAAGGAGACAGTGTGGTTTCTCCCTAACCTTTACAACTCTGGCCAGTGCCTTGTCTGAAACCCTCAGGTCTGGGACCACCAGGAAACGAGTCTGCCAGACTTTGCTTGGGACTGGGCCAGGGGAGATTCCCAAGCTTGCACCCCAGAAAGCAAATAAAATAGTCAAAATATGTTATTTTCTGCATGTCCTTTTGTGAGATCAGACTGTCCACCATAGTCTTAGAGTTTTCTATCCTCAGTGAGTGATCTGGTGCGTGGCAGCAGTGAGAGCCTGTGCCGAATGAATGACAAGAGGAATTCTGTGCTGAGTGTTCCCCTGCCTCAAACCCGGGGGCCTTTTTTGATGCACAAAGAGGTTGAGAAACTTGTGAGTGGTCACACAATAAAGGGGATGTGGGTGCTAGAATTTGAAACATGATCTGTGCTAATCTGAAGCATGTGCAAACTTCCCACTCCCTGTCCTCCTCAGAACCCCGATAGGGGGTGTCACTGCTACCTTTTACAGACAGGAAAAGTGAGGTTCTGTCCCCCATGTCACAGCCAGGGAAAGGAGGGGCTGAAATGTGAACCCAGGCTGGTCTTTGAAGCTAGCAGCTGTCTAAGATGTTAGCACACAAATAGGCCAAAGAATCTTTGTAAGGCTTTTAAATTTGGGGGAAAAAACAGTCCCAGCTACTTGGGAGGCTGAGGCAGGAAGATCACTTGAGCCCGGAGTTCAAGCCTGCAGTGAATAAAAAAGAAGAAAGAAAAAGAATTGCTCTTAAAAAAAGGGGTGGGGGGGAGCGGTGCCTATAGCTCAGTGGGTAGGGTGCCTGCCACATACACCGAGGCTGGCAGGTTCGAACCTGGCTCGGGCCAGCTAAAACAACTATGACAACTGCAACAACAAAACAGTCAGGCATTGTGGTGGCACCTGTAGTCCCAGCTACTTGGCAGGCTGAGGCAAGAGAATTGCTTAAACCCAAGAGTTTGAGGTTGCTGTGAGTTTTGATGCCACGGCACTCTACCAAGGGCAACACAATGAGACTCTGTCTCAAAAAAAACCCTAAATAAATAAATAAATAGGGGAAAAGTCATCTCAAATGGAAGGAACTCAAGAATCGCATGACCCTAGAGACGAACAGATGTGTCAGCTACCAGCTGGACACACAGAGGACCTCTGTGGAAAGGGTGCCCCCTACAATCTTGTCCCCTTCAGGAGCTTGAGACCCATCTCTGTAGAATGGGAACAGAACACTGCCCACAGCTGGAAGTCCAGTAAATATTGTCATCTTGTGTCCACTATTGATCTTGAAGGGAGGCTGACCTGGACAGCTCCCCATTCACCTCACACACCCCCAGGTCAAGCTTGGGTCTTAGTGGTTCTCCCTGACCTGGCTGAGGCCACGTGAGGATGACTCAGAACTTCTGACCAGCCTCTCAGGCTCTGCAGGGGGGATGGCAGGGTGGCAGCAGAGGCAGCCCCAGCTGCCTGCCAAATCGGTCTGATGCCCTTCAGGGAGCACGTCCTATGTGCGCCAGGCTGATGGTAGCAAAGGTGGAGAGAGAGGCCCTGCCTCCCACACTGCCACAGTCGGGATAGAAGTGACAGCCCAGTGAGCAGGTGCATTTACTAAACACCTACTATGTGTCCAAAACATCACACAGAAGGGGATGAGGATCCCAGGCATAGAGGCTGAGGCTGACCATGGAGAGCTAAAGGCTGGGCTGGGCTTGCACAAGGTGGCTAGGTGCCGGGGGTAGGGAGGCCTACTGACCCTTCTACTCCAGTGGGAATCTTGTGTGACCTCCAGTGAATCTTTGTGCCTCTTGCCTGCTCATACTTGTCACACCAAGACACATGCCCCCTTACACATGTGCCTCGATGATTTGCCTAGCATGATAGCCCATCCTCTCCATGGTCTGGAACCTGGAAGCAGATATAGAGGCTATGTTTGGGAGTCTTGAGTGGTGGAAGAGGCCTGGCCCCCCCAGGGAAAATGGTGATCCTGGGGCACCCCACTAGACTTGACACTAGCCCTCCTGCTTTAAAACCCCAGCTCCCCAATTCCCTGCCACCTTCTCTCTGAGCCCAGTCAAGGGAGGAGCCATCCCTTCCCCAAAGGAGCCCTTAGGCTGGGTTACAGAGCTGGGCACAGATACTTCCAGTGCTGTGGGGTCAACTTTAGACCAGATAGAAGACTAGTGATTCATAGCACCCTGCTCCACCAGGAAAAGTAATGTCAGAGAAGACTTTCTGGAGGAGGGGCTTTTTGAGTTGGGTTTTGAAGAATGAGAAGGAGTTCCCCAAAGGCCAATGAATATCAAGCACCTAGTTTAACAAGTAGCTTTTATGTGGTTGTCCCTGTACTTTACCCCTCACTTGACTGCCCATCCAGTGAAAGTCTCAGTCTCTGTGTTCCTGTGAGGAAACTGAGGCACGGCAGAGAGGAATGAGTTGCCCAAGGTTATCCTTTCTGCCTCATTCTAGCCCTTTCTCCACTGCTTTCTTTGTTTTTCACCATCTTTGGCCTTTAACCTCAACCAGAAAAGGAAGGGAGGAATTAATTTCCTTAGGAGAAGATGGCTCTCTCTTAAGCTTCTGCCTGGCATTTACCACATAGTAATAAGTTTTTCCTACAAGAAGACTGCCAGGATAGGATGGTGTCCCCGTTTCATGGAACAGGACACGGAGGCTTAGAGAGAGGTGCCTCAGCTTCCCTAGGAGTGCCCCAACCCTAAATACACCCCAAGATCCCTCCTAGCCGTGGTCACTGGAGTGTTTACTTTACACGCAGGAGCGGGAGGGCGGGACCAGGAAGGCGGGGGTGGACAAAGTCCGGGAACTATATAAAGAACGGTCCTGCAGCGACCAGTCAATCCAGGCTCAGTGTACAAGCCGTACAGTCATGCCTAGGCCAGGTCTGACGCCACTGCTGGACTCTCGGATGCTTCTAACGCTGCCGATGGTAGTGATGCTTTCGTGGCCGCCACCGGGGGGCGCCCTAGCCTTGGCGGAGAAGAGCCTCCCTGGCTCCCCGGGACCCTCAGACGTGCACCCCAACGCCTCCACATCCCAGGAGTTGCGGAAAGGCTTTGAGGAGCTGCTGTCCAGGCTGCGGATGAAACACAGCTGGGAAGACTTGAATGCCGACCCTGTCCCTTCTGTCCGGATACTCACCCCAGAGTGTGAGTAGAATCTTGAAGGCTCCCCCCAACCCCCAACCCCACATCTAAACAGTAGTCCGGTTTCTAAGAGGTCCAAGCCCACCTTTGAGCCTCAGTTTCCCTTCTGTGAAAAGGGTAGAAACTTCCTGTACCCCACCCTTGGGTCTGACGGGGTAGCTGACAGCCTGGGTTGGACCCAGACAAGGCAGAGCTCAACCAAGGAAGGATGTTAGAACCCGCCCCCAGCCCGCGTATAGGAATATTGGAGCCCAGGGATGCCAGGCAATGTCCTGAATTTGCACAGTGCCTGGCGAACCAAGGGACCCTGTTGGGTAGGGGGAGTGGTGCCTACCCTGGACTGGGGTCAGAGTATCCAGGAGGAAGATGGGGAGAAGGAAATTGCATGATGCGCAAAACCTGCTGGAGCTGGTTCCTAATCTGATGCAATCCGCGGTCACACACCGCTAAAGTCACATGCAACAGGTGCCCTAAGGGAAGGAAGGAAGAGGCGGGAGTATGCCCTCTACAGAGGGGTGCGGCAGGGGGGAGGAATGAGGTCTGTACACTAGGACCTAGGAGGAGTCAGGCAGAGGGGAGCACTTTTATCCTTTTATCTAGTGCCTGTGTGATGCCAAGTAAACCTCCTGTCCTCACCGAACCTAACTACTGGCTTGAGAACCCTCAAATCCCAGCTCTCCATTCCCCCAACATTTCTTTTATTTTTTCTTTTTCTTTTTTTTTTTTTTTTTTGGCAGTTTTTGGCCGGTGCTGGGTTTGAACCCATCACCTCCAGCATATGGGGCCGGCACCCTACTCCTTTGAGCCACAGGCACTGCCCACCCACCCCCCAACATCTCTACACGTACCAGCCTAGGGGGGCGAAGAGTCCTAGAGGTCAAGTTGTCTGGAATAGGGGACAGGGGTCTGGTACTTTTTATTTTTCAGATATTGAAAGGGAGAGCCAGACAGAAACGACACAGTAACTAACTGCTGTGTCCCAGCCCTTTAGTAGGTCTTCCTACTGCCAGGAGAAGGAATCAGAGCCAAGATGTGAATCTCAGGCTCTCTAAATAGCAGATATACATTCATTCTTTTTTTTTCTCTTTTTTTTTTTTTTTTTTTTTTTTTAGACAGAGCCTCAAGCTGTCACCCTGGATATAGTGCTGTGGCATCACAGCTCACAGCAACCTCCAATTCCTGGGCTCAAGCGAGTCTCCTGCCTCTGCCTCCCAAATAGCTGGGACTACAGGCGCCTGCCACAATGCCCGGCCATTTTTTTTTTTAGGTTGCAGCCATCATTGTTGTTTGGTGGGCCCGGGCTGGATTCCAACCCGCCAGCTCAGGAGTACATGGCTGGCGCCTTAGCCCATTGAGCCACAGGCGCCGAGCCTACATTCATTCTTTTAAGTGTTACTAAGCACCTACTGTGTTCCAGATAGAGATTGCCCCTGAGATTCTAGGAGGGAGAGGAATGATACACAGGAAGAAAATAGGGTGGTTCCTATTTTAGGCAGGCTGGAGGGATGAAGAGGAGACAGCCATGCTGAGAGATGCAGAGGCCCTAGGGAGAAATGCTGTGGCGGCGGTAGCAACTTGTGCAAAGGCCCTGTGGTGGGATCTAGCTTGGCGTGTCGGAGGAAGTGGGCAGTCCCCAGCTTCTGGCAAACAGTAAGCCTGGGGGGACCAGCTTCCTTCTTTGTTTCTCTTCCCACAGTGTGGATGGGGTCCGAAGGCCACCTGCGCCTGCGCATCTCCCGGGCCGCCCTGACCAAGAAGCTCCCCACGCCCTCCCTCCTCCACCGGGCCCTGTTCCGGCTGTCTCCGAGGGCGCCGCGGTCGTGGGACGTGACGGGGCCGCTACACCGGCAGCTCAGCCTCTCAGGCTCCCAGGCTCCCGCTCTACACCTGCGGTTGTCACCGCCACTGTCTCCATCAGAGCTGTCGCTGGCGGAATCGCGATCAGCACGGCCCCAGCTGGAACTGCACTTACGGTCACGCGCCACCAGGGCGCGCCGCAAAGTGCGGGCACGCACCGGGGACAACTGTCCGCTCGGACCCGGGCGCTGCTGCCAGCTGCACACAGTGCGTGCGTCGCTCAATGACCTCGGCTGGAGCAGTTGGGTGCATGCGCCGCGGGAGCTGCAGGTGACCATGTGCGTCGGCGCATGCCCGAGCCAGTTCCGGGTGGCCAACATGCACTCGCAGATCAAGGAGAGTCTGCACCGCCTGAAGCCGGACTTGGTGCCTGCCCCATGCTGCGTGCCTTCCAGCTACAGCCCCATGGTGATCATGCAGAAGACCGACGCTGGCGGCGTGTCGCTACAAACCTATGACGATCTCTTAGCGAAGGACTGCCACTGCGTCTGAGCGACCCTGCTCTTCCACTCGAGGCACCTGAGCAAAGGACGTGACCTCAGTTTTCCTTGCCTGGAGAATGGGACTATGGGTTCTGAGAACCCCCGATTCCTGTCCCACCATTGCCTTCTCACTCCTGCCCAAACTGTTGTATTTATGTCTGTATTTATTATTAATTTATTGGGGTTGATCTGCTTGGGGGCAAGAGGGTTGGTCTGAGGGGATGTATATTTATTTAAAACTTACAATTAAAAAGAAGCTGTTTGTAATACCCTTGTGGAGTCCAGGATGGAGCTGAGTGACTTCTGTTCCCTGGCTTCAGTTTCCCCCAGTGACCTGATTCCACTCTCCCAGTTGCCACCAGGGAGTGAGTGGAAAGGTTGGGGGAACGGGTGGTGAGGTGTACTTGGGGGTGCAGGGCAATGAGAATGTGCTGTGGGCTACAAGGGCACAGCCTCGGACATCTCTGATATTCTTGTTCTGTGTTGTGTTTGGTTTGTTTTGAAATTGGGTCTTGCCCTGTTGCCCAGGCTGACACCTGATAAAGTGGTATCATCATAGCTCACTGCAGCATCCAATTCCTGGGCTCAAGAGATTTCCTACCTCAGCCTCCCAGGCAGCTGGGCAGCGGGGCCACAAGTACACACCACTCTGCCCAGCCTTCTTTCATTCATTCATTCATTCTTTCTTTCTTTTTTTTAAATGTAATTTTTTTAACCACTCCTTATTTTTTTCAAGTGTGCTAGTATTTATTTATTTATTTATTTAATTTTATTATTATTATTTTTTTTTTTTTTTTTTTTTTTTTGCAGTTTTTGGCCAGGGCTGGGTTTGAACCCACCACCTCTGGTATATGGGGCCGGCACCCTACTCAGTGAGCCACAGGCGCCGCCCTTTTTTTTTTAGAAAGAATTCACTTTATCGCCCTTGGTAGAGTGCTGACGCATCGCAGCTCGCAGCAACCTCCAACTCCTGGGCTGAGGCGATTCTCTTGCCTCAGCCTCCCAGGTAGCTGGGACTACAGGCACCCGCCAGGCGACTGGCTGTTTTTGTTGTTGCAGTTTGGCTGGGGCCAGGTTTGAACCCGCCACCCTCGGTATATGGGGCCAGCATCCTACCCACTGAACCATAGGCACTGCCCCTAGCCTTCTTTCTTTCTTTTTTTTTTTTTTTTAATTATTTTATTTATTTATTTATTTGGTTGCAGCTGTCATTGTTGTTTGGCGGCCCCAGGCTGGATTTGAACCCGCCAGCTCAGGTGTACGTGGCTGGCGCCCTAGCTGCTTGAGCCACAGGCGCCAAGCCCCTTCTTTCTTTTAGATCTCAACTTCCCTCCATCTTTCCTTGCTCAGAGCTGTTTCTGAGGCAACAAGAGACTCTCTTTCTCTATCCTATCTTCTCTTCCCACATGGAAGTCCCCTTCTAAAACACAGGCAGCCCAGAGCCAAGTCCATGTGCAATCAAGTGCCTTATTTTGTGACACTGCCCCAACCTAGAAGAATCCCATCACTGCCCTAACCTAGAAGAATTCCATCACCCCTTCTGTTTGTGGCACCTCTTTTCATATTAATGAGCCTTCATTCTTTTTTCTGAAACAGAGTCTCACTCTGTTACCCTGGGTAGTATGTCATGGCACTATAGCTCACAGCAACCTCAAACTCCTAGGCTAAAGCAATTCTCTTGCTTCAGCCTCCCCAGTAGCTGGGACTACAGGTGCCTGACACAACATCCAGCTATTTTTCTAGTTTTAGTAGAGACGGGGTCTCAGTCTTGCTCAAGCTGGTCTGGAACGTCTGAGCTCAAGCAGTCCACCTATCTCAGCCGCCCAGAGTGTGAAGATTACAGCTGTGAGCCACTGCTCCTGGCCTATGCCTCCATTATTTTATATAAAAAGAGCAGGAAGAAATAAATAAGTGTTGGAAAACATTTTCATGTACACCACATCTCCCACGTTATATATTCTTCCCATTCAGGATCCTGGAATTCCTGAGATATGCTGAATACATACATACACACACACACATACACACACACACCAACTTGCCCATCCACACTTAGTCTCAGATAGACTGACAGGGCTCTGAGTGACACAGGACCGTCTTCCAGTAGTGAGGTGTGCCTGCTAGAAATGCCACTACCTGGGCGGCGCCTGTGGCTCAAAGGAGTAGGGCGCCAGCCCCATATACCAGAGGTGGAAGGTTCAAACCCCGTCCTGGCCAAAAACTGCAAAAAAAAAGAAAAGAAAAGAAATGCCACTACCCAGAAACCAACCTGAACAACTGCAAGTGTCCCTAACTTGGCACTGAAAACATAGCAGTAACAAGATAGACAAAGAATTACCTCGTGTGTGGAGCTCAGTCAAGTGAGGAAGAAAAATGAGTATGTGGGAGAAAATGAATACATGGAGAAGGGGGGAGCGCATGCATCCTAAGAAAGTGGCCAATGGCAGTACGAATTGTGATGAGGGTTTAACCCAGGCAGTTCTTTAGGCAGAGGTGATTTAGACAGTCAAGGGAGAGATCCTCCCTAAGGAGTTAATGTTTGACCGGAGACCTAGAGAAAGAAAAGGACTAGAGTCAGAGATGAGGGATAGGCATTCTGGGCAAATGCAAACAGCAGGTGCAACAGCCCGAAGGTAGGAACAGGCTCAGTGTCCACCAGCAAAACTGTTGAAAATGATCTCCAAGGAGGCCTCAAAATTGAATTACATACCAGGGCCACTGAAAAGCCAGAAGACATGTGCTTTTTTATACCTCTTGCACAAGCTGGTCCACCCAGCTTTCTTTTTCCTCCCCACTTCTCAAACTCCTATGCATTCTGCAAATTCCACTGCAGATTGCCCATTTAGATACAGTCTTGTTCTAACTCCTTCAGTTGTCTCCCTCTGAGGACCCTGCCCTATTCCTCCCTCTAGCCCAGGCTTGATTTCCCAGGACAGGGGGTGTCTGTGTCCAACACTGTCACCCACAGATTAGAGATTTAACAGGAGGTGGGCTGGGACTATTTACAGGAAACCACCTGAGGCATGAACTTGAACAAACTCTTGATATACACTAAGGTCTAGCAGTGATTAACACTGCCTGAGGAAGAACCAGGGAGTCTCCGAGCAGGATGGGAAAAGGCAACACAGTGGTCAGGGTTGGATCACACAGGCCTCAAGCACCAGGCTGAGAATCTGGGGGCAAAAGGGATCCATGGACAGTGTGTGAACACAGGAGGAGTGCAAAATAGTGCAATTTATGAGTTATAAAGATCCTCCTAGGGCTGGTGTGAGCTGCCCTGGGAGTCAAGGCTGGAGACTGGGAAGACCACTGAAAGGGCAGAAGGGAGAGATGGGAGGAAGGGGGCAATTCAGGAGTCTCAAATGGAGGTATGAGCTTGGAAGCCCAGGAGGAACCTATTACCCTGCACCAGCAGCCTCATCAGCCCCAAAGCATTTATTGAGTACCACCTGCACACCAAATGGAAGGTAACAATGAAGTTCACACACTGACCCTCCTGTCCCTTTGTTGGGGGTTTCTCCTCTTCTTCCTCTAGCAGCTGAGAGTGCTGAGAAGCAGAGTGGGGACTGGAAAGGGCTGTAGGGCCTCCTGGGACCTCAAGGGTGATCCTCTCCTGTCCCCATTGCTCAGGTAGGGAGACTGAGGCCAGAGAAGAGTTAGTGTGCCCCAAGGCAGGGACTGGGAGGAGGCTAAGTGGACATTGGGACATCACAGGCTCAGTGTCCAGGAATCACATACTCTTCTTCATCCAGCGGGGCTGGCCTAATGACTGCAGGTTGCAATAGACAGGTGTGGAGGCCAGGTCGACACCCTCATAGTTCATGTAGAAGTCATTGTCCTCTGAAGGCTGAGCCCTGTGGGGACAGATAGATCAGGGAGGGCATGGGATCAGGGAGGAGGATTCAGGGGACAAGTATCTCAGCTTTAAGAAAGTTCAGGGTGGTCGAATCCACTCGTAACATTTACACATGAAGAAACTGAGACATGAGGCCAGGCCCTCCCTTCTCTGAGGAAGTTGAGAAGGGCACTGATTTAGGGAAGAAAGTGTGGATTTTATGCTGAGTTCTGAGGACTTTGAACCCATGGAACTTTTCCTTCCTTAAAGTTTTTACATTAAAATCTAGATTTCAGTTTTCTTCCTAAAAAATCAGAAACTCTGTGCACATCAGTCACATGGACACAGTGACTGGAACCAGTGTTTTCCCCTTTTGATAGAAAATGTTTTCACTAGGTCCAGTCCTCTGAAGCAACTGACTTTGTGGCCCTAGTATAAAAATAATCTCTGAGCCTCAGTTCCTACATCCATAGAATGGGTGTCTAGTTATAGTAGGCAAGATACCCCACAGAAGAACTTTCTTGACTATAGAATATCCTAACTCCATCCCCAGCTCCTCTCATTAAAAAAAAAAAAAAGGGGAGGCGGTGCCTGTGGCACAGTGAGTAGGGCGCCGAGCCCATATACCAAGGGTGGTGGGTTCAAACCCGGCCCTGGCCGAACTGCAACAAAAAAAATAGCCAGGCGTTGTGGCGGGTGCTTGTAGTCCCAATTACTTGGGAGGCTGAGACAAGAGAATGGCCTAAGCCCAGGAGGTTGCTGTGAGCCATGAAGCCATGGCACTCTACCAAGGGCAACAAAGTGAGACTCTGTCTCTAAAAAAAATAAAACAAACAAACAAACAAACAAAAAGACCACTTTGGTGGCATGTATCAGTCATTCACAGTTTAGTATAAATTACTCTGAACACATAAGTGGTTGTAGGGAAATAGATAGGACTGAGATTCAGGGTTTGTTTTCTGCCTCTTCTGACTATGACTGGCTATGTGGCCTCAGGTAGGTCATTCACCTGCTTCCATTTCTGCAACTGTAAAGTCATTCAACTGTAGACACATTTAATTCTAAATAGAGTGTTTTTGCAGGCCAGGTTCATGAAGGAGGCTGGTCAAGAAGTCTTGGTTGACAGGGAGACAGTGGTGAACATCAGAGCACAAGCTGCCTTAGGGAATCAAGTGACTTAAACTCCCTACCACAGACCACTTCTGCTTTTGAGCTATGTTTGCATCTGCTTTGCATATTTTCTCCTTTCTGATTGACAGCTGACAGTCATTTGGCATGCATTCCACTTCCCAAACACAGTCATGGCTAACTACCCTTCCGGCTTGGATCCTTCTACCTCCTTCTACCCTCAGCTCCCACATCTTGCCTTTTTAAAAACCACTCACCAGGACGCCTGTGGCTCAGTGAGTAGGGCACTGGCCCCATATACCGAGGGTGGCGGATTCAAACCCAGCCCCAGCCAAAAAGCAACAATAAAAAATAGCAGGGGCTTGGTGCCTATGGCTCAAGCAGCTAAGGCGCCAGCCACATACACCTGAGCTGGCGGGTTCGAATCCAACCCCGACCTGCCAAACAACAATGATGGCTGCAACAAAAAGTAGCCAGGCGTTGTGGCGGGTGCCTGTGGTCCCAGATACTTGGGAGGCAGAAGCAGGAGAATTGCCTGAGCCCAGAAGTTGAAGGTTGCTGTGAGGTGTGAGGCCATGGCACTCTACTCAGGGTTACAGCTTGAGGCTGTGTCTCAAAAAAAAAAAAAAAATAGCGGGGCATTGTGGCGGGCGCCTGTAGCCCCAACTACTCAGGAGGCTGATACAGGAGGATTGCCTAAGCCCAGGAACTGGAGGTTGCTGTGAATTGTGACGCTACAGCACTCTACCGAGGGTGACAAAGTAAGACTCTGTCTCTAAAAAAAAAAAAACCACTCACACCACATTCTCTCTTTTGTCTCACCTCCTTGCCTTTGTACCCCACTGGTCTTGCCCCTTGAAATTCCCTCCACTCCCTTATCCAACCTGGCAAAGTTGAACCTATCTAAGCACAGCAAATTATCAAGAGGTGTTAGGAGTTTGTGGGGAAGAGGGCCATGGATGATCTCTTTAGCATCTCCTATGTGTCATGGGGAGGTGGGGGGGCTGGCCCAATTTTATAGAGACAGAAATGGAGGTTCAGAGATAGCCCTGAGTCACATGAGATCTGAGCCCATGCCACTGCCCACAATTGCAGAGCCCCCCATCTGCCTCAACTACTTGCCTCCTGTCTCTCCATCCTTAGCAGCATAGAAATTGTGTTTCCAAGTCATGAAGAGGAAGCTTGTCACACATAAGAACATGCTTAATTCTTACTCCAACACCCTGAGGCTAAGGCTGTTGTTATCTTCATTTTACAAACATAGAGACTGAGGCTCAGAACAGTGAAGCTACTTGCATAAGATCACACAGCCTGTAAGAGGCAGAGCTGGGACTTGAACTCCAGCCATCTGGGTCGTGAACCTCGCTATTAAACACTATAGGCAGGTGTCGATGAGTCACTCACCCATGTTCATCCCACTGGTTTTGAGCATCTGGCTGACCCACGAACATGTTCTCATAGTCTGGTGTGGAGAGGCGGCATGGGGCAGCCACTTGGGAATTGGGACTGCAGCCCCGGCTGCTGTACCGTGGCTGCACACCAGAGCTGGGCCTGGGACCATCCTGAGCAGCCAAGGCTTTGCTTAAGTCTTGCCTTCTGGCCACCCTGTATCTCCAAAATCTCCAGGCCAGCAATGGGCCAGCGATGGCAAAGCCAAGAAATAGACATGCACCTGCTACAACTGCCCCAATGGTTGTGGGGGACAAGCCAGGAGGACAGCTGACCTCCAGGAAGGTAGAGAGGTTGTGCCAAGCACGGGTGGCTGTGTCCAGGCACTGCAGGGGCGGGTGGTGAGAGCAGTTGTCTCGCCGGACCTCATGCCAGGACGTCAGAATGCAGCTGCAGTCAGCCTTCAGGTCAAGGTCACAATGTACAGCCAGGGCCCCATCCACACGATCTAACCAGTTGTCTGTCACATTTAGGACCTGAAGCTTCTCCAGTTGGGCAAAGAAGGTCAATGGGAGCTCCCGCAGGTTGTTCCCAGACAAATCAAGGAGGAGAAGGTTGCTGGCCTGCAGAGACTGGTTTCGGGGCAGGCTCACACCCTGACCACTGAAATTCAGGCACACGGCATTGAACTCCCTGGTCCAGTCCACATCCAAGGTAACATTGCACGAATGTCCCTGGCTGCCTGGATCCTTCAATAGCAGCAACAGCAGAAGTGGCAGTGGCAGCACCCAGGCCAGGGTGCCCTCCATTCAAGCAACCTGAGCAGAGACACCAGAATTCAAGCCCTGGCCTCAGCCCTGTGGTCACCCTGACCCTCACCACCTGTGTTTATTGTTATTTACTTTTGTTTTTTTATAGCTCAAAACAGTTCAGGCCCTTTCTGAAATGGTAAAACGTAGCCCTTGTCTTATTGCTCCTCGCTGGTTGGGTCTCAGTGTCCCCTGTGGGCCATGGGTACATAACCTCAATGACTAGTGGACTCGCAAAGGTGGAGGAGACATGCCCCGGTCAAGCCTTTCTGCATTTCCCAGATGAGCCCCTTTGGGACTCAACATTTCCCACACATTTTGGGTGGGGCCATAAGCAAATGAGCGGTTTCCATAGAAGCACCTTCCCAATCCTGCCAGCTGTTCCTCCAGGAATAGATGGGTGACTGCGGAGTCCTAAAATGAGGTGGAGTCCCCCTGCCTCTGGTTTACAGCCCCTGCACAGGCCCAGATCCTCGCACCTCTGTCCTACCTTTCTGTTCACACTGCCACACCTTCTCCTGGGCTGTTCTGGAAAGCTGGGGAGGCGAGGGGCTGTGTAGTGGCTCAACAGGACAAGGGGGTTCACAGCGGCCAGCACCCTCCTCAGATCTGCTGTGGCCTCACACTATCACCAGGTTCTGCACCCTGCGAATCAGGGGGAAGAGGAACTGGCTGCTGGGTGGAGTGAAGAGAGGAAGAGTGAAGACACACAGACCCGTCCCGCCCCCTGCATGGCCTCAAGGTCAAGATTCTCATGCAAGGGGGAGGGGCTGCCCAGGATCCAGCTTCCCTCTTGCTGGAGCCCAACTGACTGCCATCTCATCATCTCATCAACTTACATCTTCACTTCCACTCAGTTAACTCCCCGTCCTACACATTAGTTTATGCTTTCAACAAACATACACATGCTAGACCCCCCAAGAGGCCTCAGCCCTGGTCAGGAAGTCCTCAAGGTGCATCCCCTGTTGGGACACAGACACTCCCAGACCCATGCAGTCAGGGAAAGGCAAGAGGAAGGGAAAGGGTCCTGGAAGACTTCTTGGAGGAGGAGTATAGGTATTAGAATTGGGGCTTTAACATATGAGTAAGAGTTTGCCAAGGATTCTTAACACCTGTCACTGTTTCTTAATACTGATTCTTAACACTATCAGAGCTTAAGCTTCTAGGTTCAGACTAAAGACTCAGAGCTTGAGGTGATCAGGCACAATGGCACCTCTGTGCTGGAGGGGGCTAAGAGAGGGCTCTTTGGGGGTGGAGATGCTGAGTCTGGGTCGTGGAAGATGAATTAAAGCAGTGGACAGCAAGGAGCACATTTGCAGAAGCATAGGGCCCAGTAGCTTGAGAAAACATAGCTGACCAGGGTGGTGTGGTTTTGAGTGACTGCAGCAGAGAGGCCAAGAGGCTAAGGGGAGGAACAAGTATGTGAGCAGGAGACAGTTGGTGCAAGCTTCAGATCACAGGCTGGGACATGGGGCTTTGTTCCCAGAGCCTTGGGGAGCCAAGACAGGTGTGTGACCAGAGGAAGTCCCCTTTGTCAAAAGTTTCCTTTGGAGTGAGCCTGCTGGCAGGAGGTGGGCAACCCAGAGAGGAAGCTATGGCTTGAGTCAGACCCAGAGAGTATTGACAAAAGTGAGATTGAGGAAGCATGTGCTTCAAAAGAGTCTCAGCCACACCAGGTCCTTCTGGTGTCAGACAGACCAGGTTCAAGCCTATTCTAGCAGGATTCACTGTGCAATTTTAATTGCTCTGAGCTTCAGTTTACACATCTATAAAATGGGATGCATGCTAAAAGGCTTCTCTTGGACACTGGAAGGCTGCAAGCCCACCCCACAACTTCCCCTCTGCTCAGCCTCTGCCCTGTCCCCAAACTTGGAAGAATGGTCAAAGGTTTTTGAATGGAGACTTTGAAGAAAGAGCTACAGATTGCACTTTTGAGTAATGTTGCAAACAGTGCCTTCAAAGATGCTCATTCCTAATAAGAAAACTGCAAATCACAGCAACTGTGAGATATTTATCACCTTTCAAATTGGTAAAAATCCAAAACCATGACAACATTCTGTGCTGGCTGGGCTGTGAGGAAACAGGCCACTCAGGGTATTGCCTGGGGAGCATCCCTGGTACAGTACCCACGGCGGGCACCCTGGTACAGGCCACCACAATTACAAACTTATGTGTCTGCTGACACAGCAAGCCCACTTCTGGGAATCCTTCCCTAAATATTTGCATGTTGGCAAAGTGATGGGCAAAGTGAATTGATGACTGACTAAAAAATTTGGTTCATCCACACAGTGGGATATTACTCAGCCATAAAAAGGCAGGAAGATATGACACTTGCTACAAGGTGAGTAAGCCTTGAAACTATGATGCTGAATGAAAGAGGTGACACAAAAGGCCACATAGTGGATGATTCCATTGATATGAAATGTCCAGAACAGGCAAATCCATAGATACAGAAAACAGATTGGTGGCTGCCTGGAGCTGGGGGAGGGTAGATGAGGAGTGACTGCTAATGGGGATGGGGTTTCCTTTTGGAGGAATGAAAATGTTCTGAAATTAGATAGAGAAGATAGTTGTACCACATTGTCATATACTAAGTGCCACTGATGGCCAGGCGCAGTTGCTCACACCTGTAATCCTAGCACTCTGGGAGGCCAAGGCAGGTGAATTGCCCTAAGCTCACAGGTTTGAGACCAGCCTGAGCAAGAGGGAGACCCAATCTCTTAAAAAAAAGAAATAGCCGGCTCGGCGCCTGTGGCTCAGCGGGCTAAGGCGCCAGCCATGTAAACCCGAGCTGGCGGGTTTGAATCCAGCCTGGGCCCATCAACCAACAATGACAACTGCAACCCAAACAAAAAAATAGCCGGGCGTTGTGGCGGGCCTGCTACTTGGGAGGCAGAGGCAGGAGACTCGCTTGAGCCCAGGAATTGGAGGTTGCTGTGAGCTGGGATGCCACAACACTCCATCCAGGGTGACAGCTTGAGGCTCTGTCTCAAAAAAAAAAAATTACAATATCAAAGGAACCTGAAAAGATGAATGCAAAATACTCCCAGAGATAACTTTGATCCCTCCAAATAGTCTTTCTCTGTTCAACCTTGGACAGAGTTTGCCCATTTCTCTTATTCAGGCCATCCTGAGTCCTAAACATACCTGGCATCCCCCCCTCCTCTACACACGGCCCGACAGTCTGAGCTACCTTTGCTGCTCACCTGGTTCTCTGCAATGATCTGACTTATCCTTCACTCCGCTACCAGGAGCGATCTTGTCAAAAACACAAATCTGACCACTTTCCCACCCTCCCCCCTCTACCATGGTTTCCCATTTCTTTGGGGATAAACACTAATTTTCAGCCTAGATACGTGGGACCCTCTGTGACTTAGCCCTGCCCACCTCTCAGCATGAAGCATGGTCCCCCAGCACCAACCACACTCAGGTCCTGCCTGGGCGTCTGTTACCACAGGGCCTTTGAACGTGCAGTTGCCATCTCCTGGGATGTCCTTTACCTTTCCCGCAACTAGTCAAGTTCCATTCTTTCTTCAGGTTTCATCTCAGTCATCGCTTATCAGGGAAGCCTAGCACTTACCACAGTTAATTGTTTCCACTTGTTTGTATGTCTATGTGATTAATGACCAATAGAGTAGACAGTGAGCTCTCTAAGGATAGAGATGGAATAAGTTTCTGCTCATCGCATGCAAAATGTCTGGCTCGTGGCTGGTGCACAAAGGTGTTCAATATATATCTGCTGAATTAATAAATGCAGAATTACTGAATAACATTTCAAGGTAGCATAGTCATTGGAGAGCTTCCTCGTTTCACTTCGTGAGCCAGATTTCAGCCTTGTTAACGCCATGTTGGAAGTAAAGCTGAATGGAGGAAGATACGTACCTCATGACCCAGGACAAAAAAGTAGTCCCTGTGCCCATCTTCTGAAAAGCCCCAACTGAAACTGGGTTGGAGAGGTTTATTCAACAAAGCAGCGACCTGTGAGAAAGACGAGGATGATGGGATGGAAATGGTGCCACGTGGTCAACATATCTACAATAACGCCGTGGACTGCTCCCCATCCAGGCGCGAGAGAGGATCCTCCTGGGAGGAACTACGACCAGCTGCTGTCCTCCTAACCTGCCAGCTCCCTGACTTTGGCGTCATGGTCACAGAGTCGAGATGGCCAGTGACCAGCCCTTAGTGTCTACAACAGAGGAGAGTAGACTACAGGAAAAAGAAAGCCAAGAACCTACCTTAGACACGACATCAGCTGGAAAGAGAAGAATAGTCTAGACAGTTCTACAAAGGAAGAATATTTACCCCACAGCTCTAGCATAGTAAGGTTCAAGGGAAGTAGGGAGTGACTGGTTATAATACGGTTAAGATTACCTAAATAGATTAAGATTACACCACACTGATTACTCCACCATCAAAAATTGACCTTTGCTACGAGTTTTGGTTTAACTCTGATGAAATACAAGGAGGTGCCTTATATTTGAAATGCTTCTCAAACCTTGGTGACGTATTGGTCATAAGATCACTTGAAAGACCTCCTGGAGTGATGGCCTGTCTAAGTTCCCAAATTGTCATTTCTCCTCATCCACACTAAAAAGTTGAAAGCCACTTTGTTTCACTGGGAAATAAACTTTCTGTCTTGGAGAAAGCTTCGTATTAAAGGTCAGAGATGTTTAGCAGATGTCACACCCCTGTTTGAGAGTTAGAACTCTTTGAGCCACAAACTTTCAGTAACAATCTAAAAAAAACTGTAGTCATAGGAGAACCTCAGAGCATGGAACGCAAACTCATATACGGGGATGGCTCTAATGCCTAGGACATGTGTTTAATCATCCATCCAGTGTTAAAATCCAACACATGACATCTTTGGGTCAGTGATAGGATAGGAAGGGAATATCCACATACCGCGTCGGCCCCACCTTTGTGACAGAGATAATTAGGAACGTGCTCAGCTCTGCCATGCTCACAGGGAAGCTGATTAGCCTGGCATCGCTCTGCCTATGCATCTGGGAGTCACCGGAGGGTGGGCAGGCTCAGCATGGCACAGCGCCAGTGCTCTCCCCTCCAATTCCCAGTTCCTAGGATGCACAGCTTTTAAAAATGTAATGCTCAAATATTACCAAAGGGACCTCTTGTACCTCTGCTGGGGGAGTGTGTGTAGTAGTTCCTGATTCTGGGCTCTGCAACTGTGCCATAAAGTCGGTAGAATAGGTTCATCCACGTACCTTGGATCTATGCCACCCCTTTCCAGTGTTGCTGAGAAGAGAGATCCCTGGGAGCAAGGTCACGCTGACTGAGAAAATGCCATCGACGATGCGGGGGAAATGCTGACACTGAATGTGCTCTACCCAAATCAAAGACATACAGCATTCAAATTTGCCCTTGGCAAATGTTTGTCTTTTAGAGTGCCTGGTTGTGCGTTATTTTCACTATTACTAATAAGAATATACTTATATGCTCCAAAATTGTGCATTATTTAAGGGTAGGAATAAAACTGGGCTCCCACCAAATTTGTATATACTATGATCATACCATACATTTCATATGTTAGCAATGCAGACTCACTTCTAAGTTTTACAAAATAAAAAAAACACACAATTTAATGTGTACCAGAGATCTGATTAGAACCCTATGAATCTATGTTTGCATATTACCATCTCATATTATACAATATATGGAAATTACTTTCACCGACTTATAGTCTACTTTTCCATGGTAAATTCTATTATAGAGTGAGAGGCTGATCCCCACTCCAAAAAAGAGACTGAACTAAGTGGGACAAAGATTTCCCAGAGACTTTCGAGAGTAACAACAAACGTAATACCAAGCATAAAATAATATTGTCAAGAATTCAAATGATGATGATGATTATTATTATTTATAGAGACAACAGTCTCACCTTATCACCCTCGGTAGAGGACTATGGCATCACACAGCTCACAGCAACCTCCAGCTCCTGGGCTTAGGTGATTCTCTAGCCTCAGCCTCCCGAGTAGCTGAAACTACAGGCACCCGCCACAACGCCCGGCTACTTTTTTGTTGCAGTTTGGCAGAGGCTGAGTTTGAACCCGCCACTCTTAGTACATGGGGCTGGTGCCCTACTCACTGAGTCACAGGTGTTGCCCTCAGATGATTAATTCTTGCTATTTTATGAGAGAAAATCAAATCTGTTTCTATTTTTTAGATGCCAAAATTACAAGAAAACTTTTAAAATTTTAATACAAGGTATCTGTGCCAGAGATACTAATTTATTAATATATTTCAAACTAGATACAGAGGGGATCTCTGATCAACTGTCTTAACCTCAAATACATTGGTGGCTTTTCCAGCAAATAAAGGTAATTCTGCACTAGAATTCAGAAAAATATTTTTGTACATTGGATTCATTGGATTTCAGTTTTGACCATTTCTTTGTAAAAGTGCACATTATTCTGCAAATGTGGTCAGTGTATGGTTTCTTTGTTTGTTTGTTTTTGAGACAGAATCTCACTTTTGTGGCCCCATCCCACCACCCCCCCCATGGAGTGCTGTGACATTATAGCTCACAGCAACCTCTAACATTTGGACTCAAGTGATTCTTTTGCCTCAGCCTCCCGAGTAGGCTGGGACTACAGGCACCTGCCACAACATCTGGCTACTTTTAAAGATGGAGTCTTGCTTTAACTCAGGCTGGTCTAGAACTAGCAAGCTCGGGCCATTCACCCAACTGGGCCTCCCAAAGTGTTGGGATTACAGGCATGAGCCACCGCACCCGGCCCCATGGTCAGTGTTTGTTGATGGCCCCGTCTGAGTAATCACTTTACACAGATGTAGACATTCTGCACACCATGTCTAGACCTCTACTTACTCAACTAGAAGGCAGAGCTTCTTGGGACTCACCCCAATTCTTGTACTTTCTGCTTAGCCCTGGATGAATCATTGCCAATCCCCAGAATTACATTTCTCAGTCTCTGAAATAGGATGACAATCTGCCAGGCTTCCCATCTTCTGTTCTACACAGCTCTCAGTGCTAGGCAAAAATATCCCCAAGAAGTCTCATGAGGTCTAAGGAGCTGACATAGAAGTTCCTTAGAAAAAAGATGCTGAATCAGTAGATGTGAGACACTTACGATGTAATCGAAAATCCTTGTACGATATTGCAAACAACATAGAATGTTTTACTGCCTAGATTAAGGCTGAATGCTCACCGTAGCATCGCTTTTATGATTGTAAAAGTAATACTTGAGTTTGGAAAGACAAAAAGTAAAAACAGGGTGTTGCCTGTGGCTCAAAAGAGTAGGGCACTGGCCCCATATGCTGGAGATGGTGGGTTCAAACCCAGCCCTGGCCAAAAAAACGCAAAAAAAAAAAGAAAAAGTAAAAATAGAAAGAAGATAAAAAAAACATGCCTATCACATCTCCACACAGATAGCTGAAAATAAAACAACATTCTTTTCCTTTTTTCTTTTTTTTCTTTTTGCAACATGAGGCTCATAAACATTTAAGATTGTCCCTTTCCCCCTGTGAGAATAATACACTAGCTGTCAAACAGTAATCTTTGTTTAATTACATGCCCTGATGTAAATACTTACAGTGCTGTTCTTAGCTGTATCTCTGAGACATGTACTGAATCCTCTAGGAGAATTTTTCTTTTTTTTGAGACGGTCTCACTTTGTTGTCCTTGGTAGAGTGCCTTGGCATCACAGCTCACAGCAACCTCAAACTCTTGGACTCAAGCAATTCTCTTGCCTCAGCCTCTCAAGTACAGGCGCCCATCACAATGCCTGGCTATGTTTAAAGAAGGGGTCTCCTTCCTGCTCAGGTGGTCTCAAACCTGTGAACTCAGGCAATCCACCCTCCTAGGCCTCCCAGAGTGCTAGGATTACAAGTGTGAGCCATCACACCCTCACCTTCTATGAGAATATTGCAATAGTTTGCAGGGTCAATATGTATATGTACACTAATACACACACACACACTCACTTAAACTGAAGTCTAGTGTTTTTTGTTGTTGTTGTTTTTAACAAGTGAACAGTTTCTTAAGAATTAAACAAAGGTATGATGTGATACAGTACAAGCAAGACACTCAAGAAAGGTATAATAGTGCTACTCACACAAAAACTTAAATTTCACCTCAAAAAAAATCACAAGACAAAAGAGAAAGCAATTTCACTGTTATAAAATATTTCATATCTTAATAAGGATTACTTATTCATACTTTTCATATATTTAATAAGGATTACTATAAGAAACTTTTCATATCTTTAATCAGGATTACTATAATTTTTCTAGCTACAATAGCACAGACACAGAGCAATTCTTCCCAGACCATAGGAACTCAGACAGGTACTGACTGATATTAGTCATTTTATATTTTGTTTTGATCTTTGGCTGTGCAAATATAATCATAGATATTTTTCAGGGTAACAAAATATTGAACAATAAATATCCAGAGATAAAAGTAATAGGGGGGCATTTTCTTATCTAAGTATAAATACTAATTTGAAATCACTGCACCCTCTTTTTGCTATTTGACTCAAATTGCTACTGATACCATTTGGTAACAGTTAAATCATTTTGATTTCCCAAGAAAAGTAGTTTTGTCAGTGATTTTTTTGATATTTGAAGGGTGGATTTTTGTTTGATGTGTTTCTTTAAATGACAATATAATTAGGGGATGAGAAGCTGATGCTTTTCTATGCGTATGTATGAGTGCTCTTCTTTAAAATATTTATGCCTATGAGGATGAAAAGATGTGTACACACATTTGTATACCTTTGAAACTGTGTCAACTAATAATCATCAAAAAATTCATATTGTGGAGCTAGTAATTAATAATTTTTCCTTAGCATATCAATGTGGTCAGTGTCTAGAAGAGTGGTTCACAAATTCCACCAATTGTTATTACGTTGGTAAGGAACGCAAAACATAGAATGAGAGTTCAATGGCCTGTGCTTCTAAGAATTCCACTCTGCTTTACATAGATAGCAAAGAAGAAATGGTAAGATGCTAAAAGTTTCAAACACTTTAGTAGAAGTTTATTTCAGTCAATATTATATTTGTAGAATTCATCATATTCTTGTACATATTTTAGGTTAATTATTTACAGGTCTATACATTATTCTGTTTCTAGTTATAATCTTATCTTAATTTAAGTATTACCAATTGCTGGTGCTCGTGGGAAACAATGTTTCAATAAATGCTTTTATTCTAATTTAAAATTTTCAATTTAATTGTACATTGTATAAACTCATCGTGAATGTGCATATTTATCACAGAGTGGACTCCTCTGATACACATCAGATAGCAAAATAGGAGTTTCTAGCCCCAGTAGCCCTGCTCATGTGAATGATCTCATCATTTCTTCTCCCTCCTTCTCAAACCATTATCCTGAATTTTGATATTACAAACTTTACCGGTTTTTGAATTTTATTAAGTGACTATATGTACTTTCATGGCTGTTCCCTTTTATCCTGTGTGATATTTGTGCACTTCACCCATATTAATTCAGTGAGCTGTAGTTCTTAACCTTCACTAAAGTATTATCCACATGCCCTCAGGAACACAGAGGATTCCTCGATGGAGCAGAAACCAGTATTTTTGGCTTCTATGTCTCTTATTTCCTTAATGGGAGATCTTTCAATTCCTTTCAAAATGATAAGTCTGAGAAACATAGTAGAAATATACTTTGAGTTTATATTAGCATCAGGAGAAATGTATGTATTGGAATTTTATTTAAATTCATGCTATATTTGTTTTGCCAATATGAGTTCCTATTAAATTACATGGATCATAATTTTCAAAACTAATATAAGAAGAATGAAATTACTAAGTATTAAGTGTTTAAGAGCTCATTTAAGCCAAAATTATAAAGTGGTTGTCAACTTTAATATTGCTTAAAATATTAATTTTGTTTTGACTATTATAGATCTAATGAAAGAACATGGTACTTACACTTTTGAACATTTGTAAAATCTTCAATAATTATTTAAATATAGAATATTTATGCTCCTGTAGAAATTTCTAGACTCCCTGTCACTTTGGTCATGGGTTGGAGTCTTTCATCAGAGCAATGGTCATCCATGGGTGTCAATAAATGGCTCAACTTTCAAATTTAAGTAAGTTTTTTTCCAATGGTGCTATCTAGTAGAAAAACAATAAAATGGAGAAGATAGCAGACTAATATAAGTAAGTTTAAGTTGAATTATAGGCATTTAGAAGATGTTGAAATTTAGGGAGATGTTGAGGTAAATATTAAAAATTAGACCACAGTAGTCTCCCCCACCAATGGTTTCACTTTCTTTAGTTTGAGGTAAATGTAGTCCAACCATGGGCAGCATATTTTGAAATGAAAATCTGAGAAAAAAGCATTTTATGAGTTCACCATTCTGAGTGAGTAGTAGGATGAAATTTCACATTGTTCCACTCTGTCTTGCCTAGAACTTGGACCATCTGTTTGACCAGCAGATCTACACCCTAGAAGTGACCCACCTGTCAATCACATAGATGCCCCCTGGGAAGCAGACCAGTTGTAATAATATTGCAGGGCTCACATTCAAGCACCTTCTAGTTTACTCAATAATCACCCAAAGGCAAAGAGTAGTGATGCTGGCATGCTGTTATACTTACTGTTTTGTTCTAGTAGTTATTGTTTTAAATCACTTTTTGTACCTAATTTCTAATAAAACATTATCACAGGTGCGTTTATGTATACAATAAACACAATATACAATAGAGTTCAGTAAAATAGGTAGTTTTAGGTATTCACTGGTGGTCTTGAAGCACATCCCTTATAGATATGGGGATTATTGTGTTATTTTCATATGCTATTATGAAAATTGCACTAAAACTTACTAGCAGTGCATTAGAACTCAGGTAACTGTATTCATGAAATTCTTTTCTTAAATTATATGGAAAATGCTTTTGTTTAATGATTGTTTCCATAAAATATGACAGAAATATGTATTTTTGCATTGCATTGAAACTTCATTAATTGTATTCATAAAAGTCTTACTAGCATTGCATTGAAACTCATTAGTTGTATTCATAAAATTCTTTTATTAAATTACATGGGAAATGCTCTTGTTTCATGGATTGTCCATATAAAATACGACAGAAATATGTATTTTTCTTCATTGCAGCATAGTAGAAACAGAGCGTGGTGAATGTAATTGTGCTTTCCTACACTATAGTCTTCAATCATATGTATGTGGATCTTCAAAATTTACATCTGTCAGCACAAGCTTTAGAAGTAAAGCACCTGAATTTGGATTCGGCAATGCAATTTTGTATTTTGTGAAATGGAAATAATATTTTTATTGAATAAGTCAAAACAAATTGTTATTTGTTTATAGATAACAAGATTAAAAAATATTTGCAGTATAATACAGTACAAAGAACAGGATATCATTTATTTTGTGTCTGGCTTTTCTTGCTGAGCATTGTGTTTGTGGCATGTCATCTTTTTAAAGTTGCATGTTATGTGCATCTGTTTATATGAAATATCAGGAATAGGCAAACCCATAGAGAAAGTGGAATAGTGGTTGCCAAAAGCTAAGGGGTGATTGGTATAAGATGTGACCACAAATGATTACATTTTTTTTCATTTTGGGGTGACAAAAATTTTGTACACCTTTGGAGATGATTTTTATTGTAAATCTGCAAATATACTAAAAGTTTACGTCCTTGTACTTGTATACTTAAATGGATGAAATGTATACAGTCTATGTAACATCTCAATAAAAAATATCTGAAAATAACTCTCCTGGGATTATGTTTGGGACTGTCATGTGTAAATATTCTGCCTCTTTATAAAGTTGACTTTTCCAAGCAGTATCATGCTATGTCTGGCAATCTATTAGGTTTTCTTTAATATCTCTCTGTCGTATTTTGTATTTTGGATATTGAAGTCCTGTAGAAATGCAGCTGTTTCACCTTTATGCTTCTGTAAATAGCATCCTTATTTTACAATTTTCTGTAATTATTTTGTTGCCATAATTAGAAATATAATTGAGGTTTGCATGGTAATCTTATGTCCAGTTACTTCAGGGATTTTGTATATTAAATCCCCCAATTGAAGTATCGAGTTTACTGGATTTTTACTGTAAACTATTTTATCTATAATAGTCACACTTTTTTCCCCAGATGCCATAATTTTTTTAAAGCCACAGCACTCTGTCCAGGGTGACACAGAGAGACGCTGTCTCACAGGAAAAATAAATAAATAAATAAAAATTATTTTCAATGATGCAAAAAATTTCAAAAATGGTTCTATGTGTATTATACATGAATTATTTCCCATTTTTGTTGAGATTTCAACATTTCAATCATATTTAAAATTTTTTTATCATAACTTTCTCATATTTCAGTAATTTTATAACATTCCCATTTTCTAATATATTTTGCATTTAATCAATGTTGCATTTTTACTATTTTTGCATCATTTTAAGTTATATTTATTTTCTCTGTATAATGTGTATAAACTATATTACTTTCATTTCTTTTAAATATTAAAGCAGTGTTGTGTGTCTAAGATAAACTCATTCTGGTCATTCTGTATTATCCCTTTAAAAAGATCAGTTCATACATTATATTAGAAGTAAGATTTATTTCTTCATCCATGTTCACAGGGAAATTGTATTATGCTTTTATTCATTGCTATGCACTTGAAAGTTCTTGTTATTAAGACTATGCTGGGAATCATTTCTTTTTTGATACCCTGGAAGCCTTTATGTAAGAGTATTATTTTATTTTGAAATGTTACTATTCGTTAGTGATGTGATCTAAGTCCATAGAATATATTTATGGGATATTGCTATATGCATAGCAGTAGTCCTAGATAGTTTTTAGTTTGTTGGGAGGTTGGGCTTTGGGCGGGCAGAGTTAATACTTTACATGAAACATCTTATCTTATAATAGTAAAATTGCTCTCTCTTAAAAAAAAAAAGAAAGAAAGAAAGAAAGGTGCCAGACTCAGGAAAAGAAAAAAAGAATGTATTTATGGGAATGTTTATATAACAAACTCAATTTGTTTACTACATGTCTACATGTACTGCTTATTCAGGTATCTTTTCTTACTATATTTTGCTCATTTGTGTATTTTAGAATTTTTTATTTCAAATGGATATGAAATTGTTTTATAAGATGGATCATGCCTGGTTTTTCATCTATAATTTCCAAAAGATATACCCACAATTAATCTAGAAATAAAACATTTCTATCTCATCAGGTAATTTCTTAAACAATTAATCTTTTGTCAATTTTGTTAAGTGTTTTCAATGAAAATATCACTTGCTTTGTTGACCCTCTCTGTTAATTGCGTCTTATGATTTTGTGCTATGTGTTATTTTCTTTCATCTATTTCACTTCTACTTAATTTAATTTCAACTTAAAAAAAATGTTTTTGATGCATGTTCAGGTAATTCCATTTCTGAACTGAGTTTTTATAATATATGTCTTTAAGGCAATCAATTTTTCACAAGAAAGAACTTTGCTCTACTTTACTCATAATTCATACAATAGAATGGGTGACTATTGTCTTAATATTTTGCTTCTTTCTTTCGTAACATATGACCATTAAAAATCATCTAGATTTTTTAATTTTTGGTTATAAACTTTTATTTAAATTAACTGTAATCAGAGTTTTTATTATGAAGCTGAATATGATTTAAATGTTTCTTCTAATGTGGTGGTGTGATAGAGGAACTGGTTTTAAGTGTTATTTATTTTTTATTAATTATTATTCAAAGTGAAAGGTCATATTGTATATGTCCACTGGCCAAGCGACTAATGGCACTGTATTAGGAACACAAAACTATATGTCATATTAACTTACTTGGAATAACAAGGTTATAGAATATTCTTAGAAATTTTCAATGAGACTTAAAAATTAAGTATTCTGTATTAGTGGAGAGTGTGTGTGTGTGAGCTTGCATGTTTGTAATGGTTAATTGTCTAGTTTAAATCTTTCTATAAGCTTACCCTTTTACCTGTGCAATAAACAGTGAGTCAGAATTGTGTATCACATGGTGATTATTTATTCATTCACTTCTTTTGAGTTTTATATTGAACTAATATTATTAGGTCCATACATATTTTAAAAGAATATAACTAATGGTTTCAAAAAATACAAAAAAAGAATATAACTAATGGTTTCAAAAAATACTATTAAATTACATTTTCAATATCTATTATTGCCATCCTACATGAATCCCAGCAGCTTTCTACTTTATTTTGTTGCACAGTGTATGTTTTCCTTTTCTTCTTTTAATTTTTAACATTAAAAAAGTCAAATTATTAAGGAGACACAAATATTTTTTGTTACTTGGATACTTTGTACCATGCTTGAGTCAGGCCTTTTGGTGTGCCTATAACCAGAATAATAGTCATTGCCCTCCAAAGGCATTTGCTTATTCTTCCGTCTCCCACCCTTCCCTATTCCTGGTTTTGAATGATTTTTTTTTTTTTCAGTTTTTAGCCGGGTTTGAGCCCACCACCTCCTATATATGGGACTGGTGCCCTATTTCTTGAGCCACAGGTGCTGCCTGGTTTTGAATGATTAATGAGAATACATGGTTTCGGTTTTCCATTTCTGAAATACTTCACTTAGAATAACAGTCTCCAGTCAATATATGTGGATGGAAAAGACATTATTTCATTCATTTTTATGACTGAATAGTAATCCATGAAATATGCCGTATTTTTATATGCACAAATGAATTTTAGGGCACTTAGGTTGATTTCATATCTTTGCAATTGTGAATTGTGCAGCAATAAATATTTGAGTACATATGCGTTTAATAAAATGACTTCTCTTTACCTTTATTTATTTAGGAAATCTCCATGTTGCTTTCTATAGAGCTTATACTTGCTTGCAGTCCCACTAACTATGTTTAAGTATGCTGTTCTCTGCATGCATGCCAGCATCTATCACTTTTTTTTACTTTTGAATAATGGCCATTGTGACATGTGGGAGTTGGGTTTCTAGTGTAGTTCAGGACCGGCATTCCTGGAGAGCTTATTGATCAGAGGCCAGGTTCTTCATCCCACTCAACACTATGAATAGCCTGATGGTTCACATAGGATGTCTGGTACCAGGCAGCTCAGGGCTAGCATTCTGGATGTCTTGTTTGACCAGAGTCCAGAACCCTGCTCCTCCATGTACCACAATGGCCTGACTGATATCTTGTGGCTGAGAATGGAATGCTTAGCAACTAAAGAATACTATGCCCGAGTCTTGCCCATTATAGATGGGAATCACTGAAATGAGTTAGGCAAGTTAAAGTTTACCACCCAATTTGTAAAGTGTATGTTGTAAACATGTCATGTGCTTGCATGATTTCCTATCTTTTGTTTTCCTTCTTCTGATTATTAATGATTACTTAGGGTGCTGTGCTTTGAATAAAAAATTAACTTTTGCTTTATGCTGTCAACGTGATTTATGGTTTTGGATTGAATGAAGAGACCTTTGGGATAATGGACTGAGGCTACACTTGCTAGATGCTAGTAGCTATAGTATATGACTCACAAGCTCCCATCAGTTATTTCACTGGAGATAGTGATGAATTCTTTTTTTTTTTTTTTTGAGACAGAGCCTCAAGTTGTCACCCTGGATAGAGTGGTGTGGCATCACAGCTCACAGCAACCTCCAATTCCTGGGCTCAAGCGAGTCTCTTGCCTCTGCTTCCCAAGTAGCTGGGACTACAGGCACCCACCACAAAGCCCAGCCATTTTTTGGTTGCAGCTGTCATTGTTGTTTGGCGGGCCCAGGCTGGATTCGAACCTGCCAGCTCAGGTGTACGTGGCTGGTGCCTTAGCCCATTGAGCCACAGGTGCCGAGCCAGATAGTGATGAATTCTTAGTCTTTTCTCACAGTGACTACCCTCAATCAGATCCCAGCAATGACTGTGGGGACCCATGCCACCACAGCAATAGGGATTTGATGGAATCACCGTGCAATTTTAATTGGCATTTCTCTAAGGATTAATTATGTTGGGAATTTTTCATATGCTTCTTATCCATTTGTCTATCTTCTTTTTTAAAAAATTAAAATATTAACTGGGTACAAATATTTTAGGTGAAATTGATTGTTCTTATGATGCTTGCTAAATCCCAGCTCTAGGTGTGCCCATCATCCAAATAGTATTTACTGTACTCATGAGGTAGGTTATTCTGTCTCCTCTATTCCCTCTTCCCTCCTGTGGATTTTCCCTGAGTTTTCTTCCCTCTGTGCACACGTGTGGTCATTAGTTAGTTTCAATTTAATAGTGAGTATATGTGGTGCTTGTTTTGCCATTCTTGAGATACTTCACTTAGGAAAATGGTCTCCAGTTCCATTCATATTGTTGCAAAAAGTATTAATTTATCATTTTTATAACTGAGTAGTATGCCATGGTATACATATGCCAGATTATTAATCAGCTCATAAGTTGATAGGTAATTGAGTTAACTACATATCCTTGTGATTGTTAATTGTGCTGCAATAAACATTCAAGTGCATATAATTTTTCAGTGAAAAATCTTTTCTTTTTGGTCAATTCACAATAGTGATATTCTGGATATAATGGTACATCATCTTTTAGTTTCCTTGAGTTATCTCCATCAGTTTTCACAGAGGTCATACTAATATGCCATCCCATCAATAGTGTATAGGTATTATATTCTCTTTGCTTCTATGTCAGCATCTATTGTTTTCCCACTTTTTAATAAAGGCTATTCTATGGACTAATGCATTATCTCATTGTGTTTTTAATTTGCATCCCTCTGATAATTAGTGACATTGACTTTTTTCATGTTTATTGGCCGTTTCTCTCTTCTTTTGACAGCTTCTGTTCATTTCTCTTGCCCAATTTTGAAAATGTTGTTTGTTTATTTGTTTGTTTCTTGAGACAGAGTGTCACTATGTCGCCCTTGGTGGAGTATCGTGGAGTCATAGATAACAGCTAGGTCAAACCCTAGGGATCAAGTGATTTACTTGCCACAGCCTTCTGAGTAGCTGGAAGTACAGACACCTGCCAGAACACCTGGCTATTTTTAGAGACATGGTCTCACTCTGACTCAGGCTGGTCTTGAACCTGTGAGCTCAAGCACCCCAATTGCCTTGGCCTCCCAGAGTGCTAGGATTTTAGGCATGAGCTACTGTGCCCAGACTGTTTTTCGTTTCTTTATTGCTAATTTTCATAAGTTCTTTATAAGTTGTGAATATTAAGTGTCTATCAGATAGGTAGCTTGCAAATAATTTTTCCCATTCTATAGGTTGTTTTCTCTGTGTATGAAGCCAGTATAATCTTGATACTAGAGCCAGAAAAAGAACATAAAAGAAAGCTATAGTCATTCCTTATAAACATGGATACAAAAATCCTCAATAAAATACTAGCAAACTGAATTCAACAGAACATCAAAAGAAAAAAAAATCCACCAGAATGAAGTGGACTTCATTCTAGGGAAACAGGATGATTAAAGATATGCAAATAAATGTGATTCACTACATAAACAGAAACAAAAATAAAGAACATAAAATCACCTTGAAAGATGCAGAAAATTCAACAAAATCCACATCCTTTCATGATCAAAACCCACAACAAACTAGGCACAGAAGAAAGATTTCCCAGAATTATAAAAAACATATGTGAGAATCCCACAGCAAACATCACACCGATTTGGGAAAAGTTGAGCATTCCTGCTAAGAAATGGAACATGACAAGGATGCCCACTCTTACCATTTCTATTCAATAGGGTCCTTGAGTCCTAGCCAGAGCAGTCAGGCTGGGGCAGAAAATTAAGGGTTTCCAAATAGGCAGGAAAAAGGCTATCTAATTGTCACACTTTTCTGATGATATGATGTTGTATGTAGAAAACTCCAGAGATCCAAGAACAGTTTTCTCTAATGTTCTGACGTCCGTGATAAGACAGGATTTATTAGATAGAATGGACTAGAAGGAAGGAAAGTCACTAGAGCCTCTGCCAAAGGAGGAGAGATCCAGGTGGGAAATCTTGCATGGATTTTTCATCTAGGTGATCTGTACTGGTTGGGGGAATTACAGTTGGCCAGGACCTGGCAGACTTCAATGTTGATTAGTGACTGAGGGTATTAACAAATGAACACAATTCCTCTTGCTCTGGAAAAAAGCAGCAGGACATGTTTAGAGAGTGCAGTTTGGAGAGAAAAAGTCTGTTTGCTTAGGCCTGGAAAATGGGAAAGGGTCTTCTTCCAGCTTTGAATGGGGGAACACTGTATTGGTAATGGATGAATAAATTCAGCAAAGTCTTAGGATATAAAATCAATGTGCATAGATTAGTATAATTCCTATACTTTAATAGTAGTTAAGAATCAAATGTCAAGACTGAATGTCACTCACAATAGCTACAAAAAAGTGTCTAAGTATATACATAACCAGGTGGTAAAAGAACTCAACAAAGAGACCATGAAACCCATAGGAAGAAAATGTAAAAGATATTAAACAAATGGAAAAATATATCATGATCATGGACAGGTAAAATCAACATTTTTAAAATATCCATACTACTCAAACTTATTTACAAATTCAGTGACATTCTCATCAAATTGCCAACATCAAAACAGATTTGCAGAATATAATTCTACACTTATTTTGGAACCAGAAAAGAGTCTGAATAAACCAAGCAATCTTTGGACATATCATTTTATCAGAATTCAAACTTTACAATAGGTTATAGTAATCAAAACAGCATGTCATTTGTACCAAATAGAGACATAGACCAATGCAACAGAAAAGCTACTGATGGGATTGTTTGTAAAGGAAAATTCAAAGTTTCTGGCTTCCTAGGTATTTGCTGAAGTTCAAAGTTGTTAGGAATGGAAATTCTGGTTTATAAATGTTGTTCTTTATGTGGGGTATGCAGAGGCGTAGTACATATTGTGAAAGAAACACAAAATTTTTTTCTAATTCAGAGATTGTTTTTAAGAGGACTATATTGTGTTATCTATAATCAATTGAAACTACAGTAATTTCTCAGAATAATTAATGAGAAATATCACTATCTGTTGATAATGTTGCTATGAGTGTTAGCACTTCCATCTTAATAGAAGTGACATGACAAGAATATGAAAAGAGATATAATGTTAAGTCTAAAGGAGAATCTTAGCCATCAAAGGCAAACTTAAAGCTTAAGTTGGCATATTTGCGATTGAGATGATAAAAAGGGACCCCCATAGGTTGGGAAGTTGTTTCTCCCATATCTTGTAGAATATGAACACAGCTTCTCAGAGTTACTTACAATGGACCAACTAAAGGACATTCTTTATAATTCTTCTTTGTCCTCGCAGTAAGAGCCCAGTGTCTCCTGTTTTGCAAGGTGTCTGATGAGATAAATTAATTTGAAATTAGCCCATATCTGAGAATTTCGTGTGCACACCTTAGGTGACGCAATGATGAGAAATCTAGTTTTTCCACTCTTGTGGCACTCTGAGCTTTTTGCAGTGCACTCCATGAAGATCACAAACATTGTTCTTGTCCATAACTGATGCCTTTACATTTCACCTTTTATTTTTCAGTGCACTTTTTCTGAGAGCAACCTGGGCTCTGTGCTAATGGATGCATAACCTTATGGACACCTTATTGACATACCCATAAGGTATGTGTTGCTACCTTCTATATCTCAACTAGCCTTCCTTATTTTGTGGAATATTCTAAGAACTAGGTATGATGCATCTGAGGAAATTAATATGCAGCAGAATCAGAGTAGAAACCAATTTCCTTATTTGAATATTTCGGGTTAAAAATCTAACATATGAAATGATTTCCCAAGTTTGTAGATTGCTGCCTATGGAGACATCAAGGCATTTATGTGGGCTCTTTAGCAAACATAATTAAGGGAAACCCCTAAATATCATCACAGCAAGTAGTTGTGATCAGTGGATTAGCCATCATTGCATTGTTTGACATTGAATAATAACATAATTCATACTTAACTTGCTCACCTTAACAAATAATTAAAAGGAAATACTTTAATGATGAAAGCAGAACATAATTCTTCAGTGATTTGTATTAAAACCAAAAACATTTTATTTTTAATTAAAATAAGGATAAGGTAAATTACATAAAATGCTGAATTTAGTTAATATACAATTGAAAGACATTAAATAATTAAACAAATATTACAGGAAAATGTACCAATAAAATAGCAATTCTGAATAAAATAACTATATAGCTAATTTTTACAGAGAACTCTAGGTACCAGCTTGAGTGGTAGATGTTTTACATACATTATATTTTGTATGATCTTATTCTTATTTTAGATTACAAGGCTAGGTTATTAGATATTAAGTAACTTTTTAAAGATCACACCATATGAATTGCAAAGCCAAATTTAATTTTAGATGTCAGGGACTCTAGAACCCAGTTACTAAAGTATTATGTTACATTATATGAATTAATGAAAATACTCAGACAACTAATATGTCCTTTGTTGACACTGACTAACATAATAACTTTCTGGAAGTTTGAAACAAAAGTGTTCTTCCTTAGCTGATTTACACTTTCTATTTATAATTTATAGATTTATATTTTAACAATGAAATTAACTGCCAAATCTTCTGCAAATAAGACTCAAAGATATTTTGTAATCTTTCTAATACTGCTTAAGTTAATATTTCTCAAAACCATTCTGTTATTCAAACAAAAGTCCACTTAATAACACTGAGTCCATTTTAATAAATTAGTGTACAGTACAAAATAAAAGTGATTTAGTGCACAGGCTAAAAGACATGTCAACTTTCCTATTCTCTATTTTAAGATCGCTCAGTCTTTAACCATTACAGCCTTTCAAAATTTGATTTTCAATCAATGCATATATTTTGTAATACAACATTTTAATTTTTGATACAGGTATTATTGTAAAAATGTATCTTTTAATCAGACTTTTAAAAACATATACATTTATGGAATTCCTTATTACTTGCTACTTTAGCTTTTCATTATTCTAGGAACAATGTGTCACATGTCACTTCTACACCTCTTGCCAGGGCTCTGGACTGGCCTGGTCTCGGGCCCAGTCTAACTAGGTTCCAGACGCGGACTGCTAAGTTACCTTGCTCAGGTTCAGTTTCTCTTAGGTGCCTGAGGGCTATCTACTTTAGCTGGAGAGAGAGTCTTAGAGAGACTAAAGCAGTCTTCTTAGAAAGACAGATCTTAGTCTTTCGTAGAGCTTGGTAATCTTCAGCAGAGAAATGCTATGCTGGCATGCTGCACGCAGGAGAGGAGACAGAGTCAGAGTAAGTGGGTCCATGATAGAATGCACTTGCTCCTTGACTGCCTTCTCCTCCAGCCTAATATAAAACTAATCTTGTGTCTCTCAACACCACAGGTGCAGACCCACTGCTGTCATCTCAAGAGCTCTCATTCTCGTTAGGAGAGCTAAATCCTTCTCCACGCCCTTTCCACCCAGGTGTTCCATTATTGAGCTTTGCAGGTATTACTTATACTCTCACTTCCCCTAGCCATAGGCTATATGGACTCCAACGACAATGTTTTCAGAACTGTAGAAAATCTTATAAAAAATGTTTTATCTTAGGACAATTGGGTAAGCTTTAAGGAAATTAGAGTGAGAACTTTAGATTCTTCAATGCAACATGAGAACCAATATCCATTTCCACCTCATCCTTTTGGACTGCACTAGGGTTCTTGTCATTATATAAAGCATTTACTTCTTTCTTAAAACCAGGTATCAGAGAGCACAGTCCCCAACATCTCACAGCTACAGAATTGATAACCAAAGACTGATCTACTCCAAACTGAATCTTCCTCAAAACCCAAAGAAGCAGCAAAGAAAACCTAAGAGCACTAAAAGCTCCGTTTCAGAATGTGAACAAGAAATACCCAATGTGGAATTAAATCTTCAGGATTTTCAAGGGGATGGCAAAGCTCACTACTGCAAAGGTAAAGCTCTTAATTGCTCCTCAATGCAATTGTACCAGGATAGGAGGTTGTGGTGCAGGGGTGTGAGGAAAGAGCAAAGTGTGCTCACATAGTTTTATTCTTGAAGATCAGAGTTGTTCTAAGTTGACATATATATTTTAGTGTGAAATAGGAAGACAAATTTTACTCACATGTTGTTGAAATCTGTAGTCTCTTCCCAACAACTCATGGAGCACGACATTTACTGAAAATGCAGTGGTATATTCTCAGAGAAGGATTCCTTGGCAGATGTGGATTTGGTGATTCTCTGTGGGGTCTCTTGGTTATCTTGTAGTATTCTAACAAACTGTCTCCATCTCTCCTTTCTCATTTTTTCTGTTTCTCCTCCCATAGGTTTACCATTCCCTCCACAGAAGTTCATTGCTGGGATCCGGGGAATCATCTCTCTTGTCTTACTGTTCACCGTGGTAACCAGACTTGTCATTCCCCGTAAGTATGTTTTGTTTTGCAAGAATTGTTGAAAGTATTTCCAAACATTTCATAAGATCAAGCCATAGAATTCTCATTTTAAAGTATGTTTTAGACTAAATGAGAAATGATTATTCAGAATTTTTCAAAAGTATAAATAAAAGAATAATTGTAAAAAGCCTTTGCTTTCAATTATATGTATATATAAAAATTTCATAGAAGTTCCTGGAGCTCAGTGGTTAGGGTGCCAGTCATGCGCTTCATGGCTGGTGGGTTCGAACCCACCCGGGCCTGCTAATCAATAAACAAAACAAACAAAAAAACAAAACCCAGCCAAGTCTTTTGGCCGGTGCCTAAAGTTTCAGATACGAGGGAGGCTGAGGCAAGAGGATCACTTGAGCCCAAGAGTTGGAGGTTGCTATGAGTTATGACACCACGGCCCTCTACCGAGGGTGACAGAGAATGATTCTGTCTCAAAAAAAAAAAAAAGAAAGAAAATTCATAACACAGACATATTTTAGGAGTCTGAAAAGCTTACCCATAAATAAAATTTAATTTCTGAAAGTGGTTAAAACAAATAATTCTAGTATTACAATATACGAAGTACACAAAAGTGGTGAAGGATGGTTTTGTAGGCTATGAAAGGATTTTTTTCCTTTAAATCTTCTTCAAGTTATTTTTTTAGCTAAAGTCAGTTTACCACAGATAATTCTAAGTGATATAGCACATTTCAAAGACTATAATTGTTGTGACATATTTAGATACTAATTTTTTTATAACAAGTGAACAGTTTATTAAGAATTAAACAAAGGTATGATGTGATACAGTACAAGCAAGACACTCAAGATAGGTATAATAGTACTACTCACACAAAAACTTAAATTTCACCTCAAAAAAAATCACAAGACAAAAGAGAA
>CAUYON010014843.1:0-11525 GCA_963573935.1 Arctocebus calabarensis | reverse complement strand
GCTTCATAGTAGGGCTGAGTACATTGGATACTTTTACTTACATTCTTGAGATACTTTGCTAAGAAGAATATGTTCCAGCTCCATCCATGTAAACATGAATGAGGTAAAGTCTCCATCTTTCTTTAAGGCTGCATAATATTTCATGGTATACATGTACCACAATTTATTAATCCATTCATGGGTCGATGGGCACTTGGGCTTCTTCCAGGACTTAGCAATTATGAATTGGGCTGCAATAAACATTCTGGTACAGATATCTTTGTTATGATGTGATTTTTGGTCTTCTGGATATATACCTAGTTAAGGAAATATAGGATCGAATGACAGGTCTATTTTTAGATCTCTAAGTATTCTCCAAACATCCTTCCAAAAGTAATCTATTAGTTTGCATTCCTACCAGCAATGAAGTGTTCCCTTTTCTCCACATCATGCCAGCATCTCTGGTTTTGGGGTTTTGTTATGTGGGCTAATCTTACTGGAGTTAGATGATATCTCAAAGTAGTTTTGATATGCATTTCTCTGATGATTAAGGATGATGAGCGTTTTTTCATGTGTCTGTAGGCCGTGTGCCTTTCTTTAGAGAAATTTCTCTTCAAGTCCTTTGCCCACCCTGAGATGGGATCACTTGTCCTTTTGTTGCTAATACGTTTGAGTTCTCTGTGTATTCTGTTTATTAAACCTTTGTTGGAGGCATAACCTGCAAATATTTTCTCCCATTCTGAGGGCTGTCTGCTTGCTATACTTACTATGTTCTTAGCAGTGCAGAAGCTTTTTAGTTTGATCAGGTCCCACTAGTGTATATTTGATACTGCTTCAATTGCCTGGGGAGTAGTTTTTTTTATTTTTTGAGACAGTCTCAGTTTGTCACCCTGGGTTGAGTTGCCATGACATCATAGCTCACAGTCACGTCAAACTCTTGGGCTCAAGTAATCCTCTTGCCTCAGCCTGCCGAGTACCTGGGACTACAGGTGCCCACCAAAACACCTGGCTAGTTTTTTAGAGACAGAGTCTCACTGTTACTCAGGCTGGTCTCGAACTCCTGAGCTCAGGCAGTCCAGTCCACCCACCTTGGCCTCCCAGAGTGCTGGGATTACAAGTGTGAGCCACTACGCCTGGCCTTCTAAGATTCTGACATTTCTCCTTCTCTATTAAATTTCTTCTTGGCTTTGTCCCACTGTTCCAGCCTGTTGAGAACAGTGGAGGTCTTGGTTTTGTCTTCTATTATATTAGCTATTTCCACAACTTAGATTCATCCTCCAATTTGATTCACATACCAATGAAAAGGTTCTTTCAAGTTGGTTATAAAAACTCAGGCAGGACACATGAATTACACTTTACTGCAGTGTAATTAGACCCAGTCTACAAGCAAAACACATAGTGCCTGGTTTTCACACGCAATCTCAATACATACATATAGTCACACAGAAAGAGAGAGCAGAAAGGTAGCAAATATTCCCAATACATGGTCAGAGACACACAGTAGGTGTGAGTTAGGGTCCTTGCTGGGGAAGCACTAGGAAAAGAGCAGGACGGGACTGGCAGAAGAGCCTGTGTAGGACCCCAGGACACTTGCAATACTATGAATAAACACATTAGGCTGCTTTTACATGGCATTGACCAGGCCCCCACCACGGTGCCAGCACTGAGGATGCATTGTCTCATTAGTCCCCATAACTCCTTCTGGAAGAGAATTAGCAGCTACCATCTTGGTGCCGAATGGCTTCGGTTTGCATCTCGACTCCAGCATTTCCTCATTGTGGCCTTGGGAAGGCAAACTACTTGAAGATCTTCCTTTGAAAATGGTGGCTAGTGATAGCACCACTCATGGGCTTGTGCGATTAGGTAGGGAACTCCAGCTGCTGTCACAGGGAGTCTCCAAATCCAAAGGTTTACTTCACACATGGAAGAGTCCAGGTGGTGTTCAATGGGCAGCCTTCCATATAGACCTTTTAGGGACCCACCTTCTTTCCATTTTTTGATTCTGCAAACTGCTGCGGAGAGAAGGATCATTTGGGAATGGGCTGTGTGGGTGAGGGGAAGGGTCATAAACCCGGCCCAAAAAGTAATGTACTTTCCACAATACCCAGAACCCAATCGTGGTAGTCCTATTGCAAGGCAGGCTAAGAAATGAAGTTTATGTGTCTAGGAGGAAAATGAATTAGTTGTCTTCTATACTTTGAGCTTAAACACAGACTCCTTGGAACAGTACCTGGCACACAGTAAGTGTTTAGTAAATGGCAGTGATTACCATTTATGCTGCTAGTGCTGGCTATTTTTTGTGTGTCTTCCTGATGCCTGTGTCCCCGCTATCTTAACCCTTCCTTTTGTACTTCCCTCAGATGTAGCCTGTCCTTGTGTTTGCGATGCTTGAGGGGTTCTCTTTGTAACTGTTGGGAACCTCCAGGCATTACGGCTGGCTCTGTTCTGTGGACACCAACCCTGGCATTTGTCTGAACCTTAGTACTCACTGGAACACCAGCAGGATGTGAGGGTGGGGATAAGATGGGGACAGGCTGTGTGGGTGGGTCTGGACTGCTTCCTAGAGACCCCCAGAGCCTTTGCATAGCAGATCCCCCTGTATCCCCATATGCTATTTCATGAAGGCTTAGGAGGCCTTTGCAAAAATCTTTGTGTGAGAATTCACGATTTAAAATTTGTCTCAGTGCAATCATTAGGTCAATAATTGAGTGAACAACTTCATCTCTCTACTTCCTCCCCCCCAAACCTCATGAAAATAGTGTGGCTAAAATGTTTGGAAGGGAAGTGAGGCTCAGAGCCTCTAAATGTAGTAGTGTGGGTTTTTATTTTTATTTTCTACCTTGATAAATATTTGTAATTCACAGAACAAATTGAACTGTGACTTTTGTTTTGCAGTTTATGTAGTGGATATAATAAACTTTGAAAAATCGATCATGCTTTTGTTAGCATAACATAATGGTTGGGATCAAATAGATCTGCACTTCAATTCCAGCCCCTTGTCTCACTAGCCTGGGGACTGTGGGCAGGTGACTTCATTACTCCAAACCTTGGTATCTTCATCAGAGGATAATAACAGAAATTGTATCATGGAGTGATTTTGCACAGCCCAACTCAACACATGGTAGTTATTTTTATTCTTTTTATGATGACCACACACAACTCCACATTCCTTCTCTGTTATTTTGAGGGGCAGGCACGTGTGTTCCTCATGGCCTTCTTCAGGCCACGAGCATCCTGACTGGAGTTCTGAAGATATTATCTGTAAGAGCCACAATTTCCCTTCAGGGAAGCATATATCTATCCACAGCATTTTCTTTGTCCCCATACGAGGGAGGTACCCCAAACAGCTGAGGTTATCCCCATCTGTCTGCCATTATAAACACTGAGGGCTTCAAAAGGAAGGTGTTTGTGGGTTGCAGAGAAGAGAGAGGCCCCCTGGGCACAGCCTGGTGGAGGCTGGGGTAGAGAATCTAAGTGCCACCATGTCTCACTCAATCTCCTTGTTAATCTCCATGATGGTTCTGTTTGTTAAGAGGGGCTCCCCCTACTCAGCCTCAGAGATCCCTCAGGATCTGATGACAATAGCAGGCTCTTTTCCTAGAAAAATATGTTTCTGGTCACATGCGCAAAGGCTGCAATCAATTTTAGTGGGTTCAAGAACCCCCTGGGGCCCATCTGTGGATAGGAGATGAAGAGCACTCCTCATCTGGTGCCTTTGTTTTTGCATGTGGGTGAAAATAGCAGCACGAGGCTGGGGAGGGCAGTGGCGCTGTCTGGCTACACCCCGAGAGCCTGGAAGAGGATGCTTATGTGGTGCCGGAGGCAGGGAGGCCAGTGAGCCCCTTCAGAGAGATGATGAGCCTGCTTCCAGGCAGCAGCAGAGAGGAGAGAAAGGAGGGGACTCACTGCAGTGTGTGAAAGAGGGCTCAGACATCTTAGATGTTGGGTGGTGGTGAGGGAGAGGGAGACCCCAAGGGTTATTCCCAGTTTTCTAGCTTAGCTAACAGAGGGGTTCCATTCACCACACAGGGCAGGTAGGGAGGGAAGGAGGATGGTGATGTTAGTTCAAAAAATGATGATTTGACATGTCTATGGGATCTCTTGTGGGAATATCCCAGAGGTGGTTAAATCTGTACCAACAATTGATGAGGGAGCTACTGAGGGTGATTTTGGAGTCAGTATTTTATCAGATGGAACGTTGTTCTCTACACTTCAGGCATTTGCAAATCCCAAGCTCATGTCACCTGTACTACGATTTTCTTTGGATTTTTTCTGTTTAGTTCTCTTTCCTTTTACTTTGATGAACTTATTTTGAAAGGAAATGTGTTCTCCCTATAATAAATGAGAAAGTAGTGTCAATTGCTATAAAGATAAAGTAATCTTAAAATAACTACCAATGGAAACAAAACCAAAAACCTGCTTCTACATTCTAGCTGGTAACTGTTGGCCAGAGAAGACACCGAGCCTGAGATTGCACATGTGCGCACACGTGCCTTCTCCCTTCCTCTCCTCTTTCTTCTCTCCCCCACCTCCTTATTTTAGACAAGGAAGATTAGCAAGAATTAGCAAAGTGTTAAAAACATATTAATACCAAACTGAAACTTCCTCTTTGTTTAAATCAGAAGAATTGAAAGAGAATCAACTTTCTTACCAGGCAACTCACATTTTATTTGGTGTTGAAGCAGGGCACACATCTAGCAGGTGATATTTTATAGCTCTGGTTGTGACCTTGTATGAATCCCTTACTTTGGGCAAACCAGGAGAGATGGAACCGGGTGGTGAGGGAGTGGGAGGTCCATCGAGGCAGTGGTGAGTGTGGAGGGTGCAGAGATGCCACTCAAGGTCAGGACCAAAAAGCACCCCCTGGATTAGGCAATTGTGTGAATTGTATGAATTGAATTGTTGACCTTGTATGAATCCCTTACCAGTGGTATGACTCCCTTACTTTGGGAAAACCAGGAGAGATGGAACCAGGTGATGAGGCAGTGGGAGGTGCATTGAGGCAGTGGTGCGTATGGAGGATGCAGAGAGGCCAGTCAAGGTCAGGACCAAAAATCACCCCCTGGATTAGGCAATCAAAGATCACCAGTGTCCTCAGTAGAGTGGATTTCATTGCACAAGGAGGCTGTGAAAGACAGAACATAGCAGGTTGAAGAGTGAAAGGGAGGGTGACAGTATGGAGAAACAGCATTCAGGAGCTTGGATCTGAAGGGGAGAAGAGAGATAAGAGATTGTTTTGCATCCTTTTGTCAAACATGGGAGATATCTGAACACACTTTCAGATATTAGGAAAGGAGATGGCTGCATGGCTATAAATACTGGAAAGAGATGATAACAGATGAAGCAAGGTCTCGGTTTCAGGGAGGACAGGAGGGGGTCAGATAAGGAGCACAGGTGGAGAGACTGATCTGAATGGTGAAAGGGTCATCTTCTCTTGGCTTTGAAAGGTAGGAGGTGAGGGCACATGCAAGCCCAGGTAACTCCTTGAGCATAGGAGTGGAAACCAGAGAGAGTTTATATTTGGAGCCTAGATTTCCTTTGTCTAGTTGGGGTGAGGTTATACCTGAGGTCAAGGGAAAAGCTGACTGCGAGCTTGACCTATTGGTTTTCCAGTTGAAAAAGTTTTTCAAGTACTCCAGAGAAATGGAACCAATAGGATGTATATATACACTGTAAAGGGACTGAGAGAAAGACTTTAAGGAGTTGGCTTATGCAATGGTAGAGGGTGGCGAGTCCAAAAATCTGCAGCTTGAGCTCAGAGGCAGCCTAAGGTAGAATTCCCTTCTCCTGAGGCCCTCACTCTGCTTGCCTTAAAGCCAAAGTGATCAGATGAAGTCCCCACACATTATGAAGGATAATCTACTCTACTCAAAGTGCACTAATTTAAAGGTGAAAAATACTTCACAGCAACATCCAGACTGGTATTTGACCAAATATCCAGGCACTGTGGCCCGGCCAAGTTGACACACAAAATTAATCACCACCAAGAGTATTGATGATCCTGTTTATGTCAGTAGTGAAATTCTAGATGATGTCAGTAAGGAGAAGACCATGAACTGTGGAGAGAATGTGGACTCAGCAGGTCCTGAGTGCAGCAGGTGCTCTGCTGGCCACAGGTCTCCTGGAGGAGCCAGAGCTGATGAAAACAGCATAGAAGAGGGGGGACAAGGCTCCTGTGGGGACCCAACGCCTGCAAGAAGAGCTGCCACCTCAGCATAGATGGATAGATGTTGTGAAAGTGAACCTTCTAAACGCAAATTCTGATTTTGAAGCCCCACTCAGCAAAACTGCTGGGCAGCTTCCTTCCTCCCTGGAAGCTGGACATGGATACTTTAGGGATAACAAACTACTCAAGTTATCTTCCCTTATTTCCCCTTTCTCTGTCCGCACTGTGGTTCAAAATGCATATATACTTCTCTCTTTGAGAGCAGTATGACTATTTACTTTATTTTCAAGGCTGCCTTTTCTAAACACGTCAAGTTTTTTCTTTCCCTCACAAGCCTGAGGTCTTTTCATATCTGTCTTGTCCTTGGCAAGAATCCTTGGAGAGTGGCCTGGGACATACCTAGTGGTAAGCCACCTGTTCTGGGTTGAGGGCGGATCTATTCTAGTCATGGGCTTTGTGATCTGGACAAAAGAATTGAGTATGTGCCTGTCAAATTGTCAAGCAAGACTAAATTTGGCGGGCCAGCTGAATTCTAGCAGAAAATCATGCAAAATAAGGTTTAGCAATTGGGCAAAAATTGGCCCACAGGAAAAACAATTGGATGAGATTCAGTAGGAGGAAATTTAGTATGGCCACAGAATTCTAACGCGAGGGCTGCAACCTAGTTATGTGACCTTGTAAGATAGAGACCAATCCTCAAATAGATAGAACACCACAGGGGTTGGAGCCAAAGGGACCTTTGAGAAGCAGCTGTTACCTGCCCCTCAATTTTATATGCACTGGAAAAAAGATTTCTTTCAACTTCAAAAAGATTCTTGACATTGATTTTCTTGGCGCTTTCCTGATCCACTTAGTCAGAATAACTTGCACCTGCCCCTGCACTTCACAGGCTCAAACCCCCTGCACCTGCCACGCCCTCCGTTGTGCCTCTCCTTGTTCACATATCTGATTCCTCGTCCAGATGATCAGCACCCCGATGATAGGACCATGTCTTGTGTGTCTCTGAATTTCCAGGGACAATTATAGTGCCTGGAATATAACTAATCATCAGTATAGTTTGCTTGCATAATAAAAGCCTTCATTTCGTATAATATGGGTATTGTATCGTATGGGTATCGTACTTTCTCACCTCAGATACTCTTCTCTGCATGCATACTAATTCAGTAACTCTCTTAAAAAATGTGAGAATTTTTTGTTGTTGCTGCTGTTGTTTGTTCTTGCTCTGTTGCCTGGGCATGAAGTCAGTGGCATCATTATAGCTTACTGAAACCTCAAACTCCTGAGTTCAACTGATCCTCCTGCCTCAACCTCCCTGGTAGCTTAGGCTAAAGTGCACACCACTCCACTCTGCTAGTTTTCCTACATTTTATAGAGATTGGATCTCGCTATGTTGCTCAGGCTGGTCTTGAACTCCTGGCTTCAAGTGATCTTCCTGCCCCCACCTCTCCAGTAGCTTGGACTAAAGTGCACACCACTGCACTCTGCTAGTTTTCTTACATTTTATAGAGATTAGATCTGGCTATGTTGCTCAGGCTGGTCTTGTGCTTCTGGGTTCAAGTGATCCTCCTGTCTCAGCCTCCTAAAGTGCTAGGATTATAGTCATGAGCCACCTTTCCTGACCTTAAAATAGTTAAGGTTAGAAATTGAACATAGTTCTCCAGATCTTTGACCAGCACACAATATAGGGAGAAAAAGCTGCTTTGTGTCTGAATACCTTACTTCTGGGTAGAGAAACTAAAGACTGTATTGGCTTATTTTAAAACACGTGACTTGAAGCTTGTGGTCAACCAAAATACGCTTTCATGTGGATTTCTGACAAGCTGCAACTCTCTCATTCTGCATACCTGCAATTGATCTTGAACCCAAGAGGTGAGACTTCATGGTTTTTGGTTTTAGAGCAAGGTGAAGTCCAGGAAAAATCACTTTGTATTTGATGCTGTTGGTGATGACATTAACCATCCTTCCTGGCTTCAGGTCACTGGGAATTTGATATGTTCTATTTTGTTCTTACTCTTCTTCTGTTTTGTTCCTACTCTTAGACAATGATGTTGAAAGGTTTGGGACTAATTGCAATAGGAACTGCTTCCTACCATGTTGAGTAAGCCACCAACAGCTGAAAAGGTATAACCAAAATACTACCAAACATCCTTCATTTCACATTTTCTCCACAACGACTTTATAGATGACATTTTAAAAAGATTTCTAAAGAACACAGATACTTTTTATTGCAGTAGCCCTTGAAGTTTTTCAGCCTAGTCAAATTTTTAAAAAGTAAATAAAATAGGGCCTGTATGGTACAATTTCTTAGCATGCACATGCTGGCCCTGGTGGCATTGGCATTCTTTTCTAAGTTCTACAGTCTCTTTCCTAAACCCACCCACCACCTTTTAAATAAATGTAATTTAGACTATGCCTTGGCATTCTACTGAATTGATTTCCCATGGTTGGGACCCAGCTGATGGCTACCTTCCCTCTTATCTCTTCCACAATTCCTCAAAAATGAATAGCTGTGACTTTGAGATCTTAGTACAAGTTCCTTAAAAATCCACAGATGAAGTTATTTAGACTTGAAAATAAACTCATTGAAGTTGGTCTTAATAAGCATGGAAGAACTATCTTGGACTCCCCACTTTAATGGCAAGGGTCTGCAGTGAGAGATTACTACTTCTAATTTTTGCCCAGTTCTCCACGATGAGGCAACGTTTGTTTGTTTCTTTGTATTCCTAAATTGTAAGAAGCTGCTTATTCTCATCTCATGTTGGCTTACACCTGTAATCCTAGCACTCTGGAAGACCAAGGCAGGTGGTTTGCCTTGAGCTCAAGAGTTTGAGACCAGCCTGAGCCAGAGGGAGACCTCGTCTCTAAAACAAACAAACAAACAAACAAAGCCAGGCATTGTGGTGGGCATCTATAGTCCCAGCTACTTGGGAGGCTGAGGCAAGAGAATTGCTTAAGCCCAAGAGTTTGAGGTTGCTGTGAGCTGTGATGCCATGGCACTCTACCGAAGGCAACAAAGTGAAACTCTGTCTCAAATAAAATAAAATGAAATAAAATAGAAAATTAATTGTGTTTAAGCCTTTTCCCAAGATTCTGTACATCTTGGTATTTTTCTGATCTTTTCATGCTAGACATGGGAAGGCCTTGAATGATACAAATGATACCAAGAGGCTAGGTTGATTATCCCAACATACCAAGGACTTAGAAGAAGACTTTATAGGTCAAACATGCCAGAAGTAGCAGTGAAGATGACAGAGCAAACTCATTCCTGTCCTGTAACACTGTAGATTACCAACCACGAGGTCACTGGGATATCCAATGGGGACAGTATTTTCCTCCTACTCCTGTAGTCCTTGTTCAGAATGTAAGCTCTGGGATTGGTGGAAGATATCCATGTTCTTGTTTCCATGATGTGTCAAACATAATGAGATCACAAAGTATCCAAAGATTTAGAGAACCAGGTAAAGCTGTGTCTTTTCCACTTGACTTGGGAGCTCCAAAACGCCAACCTTTCAAAGATGGGCCTGAGCAACAAACTTAATTTCCAGGTGGAGTAGCAAAGCTTGAGTCTTTACAAGGTAACTTAGGGATAAAGCTACAAAGTGCCTTCTTGATAGGCAAGAAAATTGAACTCCAGAGAGTTTAATGACTTGCCCAAGGTCACAGAGTTAGCCAGAATTAAAGGTTGCCCTTGAACCGGGCTGTGCAGTTCCAGCTCCCTTCTTTATAACAGGCTGCTGCTCTGTTTGCCCACGGGTTATAGTTGCTCGGTCAGCCTTTATTTCTGCTCTTTCGAACTTGAAGATGGCTTTTCTTCCTAGACAATAGCAAGAGAGAAGGATTTGAATAATTCAGACTTTTGCTAATATCATGGCACATTTTCTAAGAGTGGGAATATAGAAAGGTGGTAAATTTAGAGACACAGAAGCCAGTCATGGAAAAACAGGGCTGAGGAGGACAGATTCGGCACAGGTGTAACACAAAGAGATGAGAGAAGTCACGCTTGACCATGGACAGAGAGAATGCAGCCGTGGAGTGCTGGTGCTGCACAGCCAGGACGATGTGGGCTGTATTTATGGAAGGATGACATGCAAAGCCCAGGAAGCAATCATTAGGTGACGGTCTATATTAGTCAGATGTCTATTAAATATGATGCCCTGACGGATGCCCAGTTTGTCACACTTTGAAAAGAGAGAGCCCAGACAGGGGGAACAAAAGTGACAGGAAATGATAATTTAAAATTAAGGAGTTTGTGTGGAGAAGGTAGGCATTTTCACCAATTCCACCCATTTTCTGGTTGCTTGAACAAGGTAAGAAGAAATAGGGAGGGTGGCACCTGTGGTTCAACGAGTAGGGTGCCGACCTCATATACTGAGGGCTGCAGGTTCAAACCTGGCCCCGGCCAAACCACATCAAAAATTAGCTGGGCACTGTGGCGGGCGCCTGTAGTTCCAGCTACTTGGGAGGCTGGGGCAAGAGAATCGCTTAAGCCCAAGAGCTGGAGGTTGCTGTGAGCTGTGACCCCACAGCCCACTACCCCGGGTGATATATTGAGACTCTATCTCCACAAAAAAAAAAAAGTTTTTTGTGTTTGTGCACATATATATATATATATATATATATATATATTTTTTTTTTTTTTTTTTGAGACAGTCTCTGTCGCCCTCAGTAGCATGCCCTGGCTTACAGTAACATCAAACTCCTTGGTTCAAGTAATCCTCCAACCTTAGCCTCCCAGAGTGCTAGGATTACAGAAATGAGGCATTGACCCTGGCCTCTAAATAATTCTATTGTTGTTAATGCTGTTGTAAATAGAATGTTTTTTTTTTTTTTTGAGACAGAGCCTCAAGCTGTCACCCTGGATAGAGTGCTATGGCATCACAGGTCACAGCAACCTCCAATTCCTGGGCTCAAGCGAGTCTCCTGCCTCCACCCCCAAGTAGCTGGGACTACAGGCGCCCACCACAACACCCGGCCATTTTTTGGTTGCAGCCGTCATTGCTGTTTGGCGGGCCCTGGGGCTGGATTCGAACCCACCAGCTCAGGTGTACGTGGCTGGCGCCTTAGCCCATTGAGCCACAGGCGCCAAGCCTTTTTTTTTTTTTTTTGAGACAGAGCCTCAAGTCATCACCCTGAGTAGAGTGCCATGGCATCAAAGCTCACAGCAACCTCCAATTCCTGGGCTCAAGCAAGTCTCCTGCCGCCTCTGCCTCCCAAGTAGCAGAGACTACAGGGGTCTGCCACAACGCCCGGACATTTTTTGTTTGCAGCCGTCATTACTGTTTGGTGGCCCCGGGCTGGATTCGAACCCTCCAGCTCAGGTGTACGTGGCTGGCACCTTAGCTCGCTGAGCCACAGGCGCCGAGCCTCTTTTTTTTTTTTT